>CM032232.1:73772500-73880000 GCA_019009955.1 Riptortus pedestris | reverse complement strand
TTATGGATCTTTTGTATGATACTCCCTGGACTAGTATTTATTTCTAGGATACCCACTGTGAAAGTAAGATAAATAATTGTTAATTAAAAGGTATCATCAATTGGTTAATGTGTTAATTGCAATTTAAAAAATATGTAATCTATAGCATTATTGTAGTGTCCATCTGAAGTTTGGTAGAGATTGGACAAGTAGTTCGCAGAGTACTGCCTCAATAAATGTGTAGGGTTTTGGCTAGAGTGGCCAACAAATTAATACAGACAATTTTCTGAACTTTGACATTATTAGTGTAAAGATATCAGTATTAATATTCCACGCTGAATTCATTTCTTTTTTTTTTTTTATTACTTTTGTTTGTAAATTTTTTTAATAATCATAGAACACCAAAATGCAAGGCTTCTGCTCCATATGTAGGAATTTCTCTTCTTGGTTTATTAGGTTGAAAAAAAGAAACATTTATAATTTTAATATTTATTGATTGAAAAGCTTATACAAAACTGTACAAAACTAACTAAACTTGTGCGAAACTTTAATTCTGAGTGAAATAAAAATTCAATTATCAATCATTACACTGAAACCACAATAACAAAGAATATTCTTTAATACTTATAGAAAAGCTTGAAATTTCATAAAGGCAAAAATGTATAGAATTTTTTTTTTTCATTAACAATTTATAAATATTACAAATCATTCATTATAATTAATACATTTATAAGAATTAAGTAATATATTTAACTATATTTTAATATTTGAATAGATTAGACAAAAATTAGTGGAATGTAGATTAAATGTGAAATGTAAGAATAAGTGATAAGGTAAGATAGTCAGTCTTTTTAATGGGTAAGCAAGTACAGCATGAAGCATTTATCACATAGTAAAATTACATTAAATAATTAATTTAATTGACATCAATACAAAATAATCAGTGAATTGTACAATTCAAATAAACATAGATTATTTAAAGTAAAATTAAGAAGGAAGATAATATTATTTAAACTCCTAAACAAAATGCTTAGCAGCCGGGGACAAGTCATATCATGGGCCACATTATAATGTTTTGGATATATCTTTTAAAGATTATTTTAATTGTTTATGGCAAAAAATACTTCTTTAAAATTGAAAAGAACTATATATTGGGAATGGATACTGACCGATTATTCACGGTTTTTTCATAGGATCTTGATCGCTGCAAACTCATCCCCAGCTGGCATTAAATATTCCTTTAAAAAGTAGAGAAAATCTGTATACATTCTAAATGAATTACATTACAAAAACAAATGGACTGCTTATATTCTAATGCATTGATAACATGGTTACTTAAGTAAAGTAATTATGTAAAGCTGGTTTAATTTGTGTAAACAACAAATTTTAAGAATTGTTTTCAAAATGTTCCTGCTTTAATGACATTTCAAAAATCTTGAAGGAAATCATTTTACACTCAGACTATTTAAGTCCTGGGAATCCAACCTTGATGATTTTATATATTATTCCCTAAATAATCACACAAGTCTATGAAGTAGCGGTAGTTGTGAACGTTTAGTGATGAGGAAGTCATTCTCTAAAGGGGGTCATTGTGCAGCTCACTGATATAATCGATTGTATTTTTATATAAAACACTACATCTAAAAGATGACCTACAAAAGGAATCTTAATTTTAGATTTAATACAAAGTTAAGTGTGCAAGATGGTAGATTAATAATCTTTATCTGTGTCTATTTAACTTGTTATATAGAGATGATTTTTTCCCTTCGAATCTACATTTTCCTATTTGTAGATAATGGATAATCGAACTGAATTATTTTTAATTCATTAGTATTGATGAAATTAAGTAAGTATTATTTTTTTATCACTTTCGTGGAAAAGTTATGAAGTTTTATGTATTGAGAATTCTGTCTGGTACCTTTGTATATTTGGTACTAAATTATGTTTATTTTTTCTTATTCATTCTATTTATCCTTTATAAATTTGTAGTTTATCATTTCATAACTACTTATATCTTTGAAAATATCAACATAAGGAGAATTCTAGCAATAAAATATCTACTTTTTAGAGAAATATTAGTTTGTTAATATCATTATCTCCATTTTTTTAAAATGTTCATTAAAGGCATTTTTCAATTGAAACATGTAAAATATTTATTTTGATGTTACTATATTTTGCATGTGTTTATGTTTTCCTAAACATAATCGTTTCATTTTATATCTTATTCTGCTGGCCACACAATATAGTGTTTTTGGTCTGAGAATATTTTTGTTCTTTATTTTTCCTTTTTGTTTTCAACCTGTTTTTGAAATAAAATCTGTAAAGGATAATAAAATTATTGCATATTAAATGCATTAATAAAGTCTTACTCCAAGACTAACATTGGCAGTTGAATACTTAGAAAATACTGGATGAGGAGTCATAGCATCAGTAATTCAAAAATGAAAAGACAATCACCAATTTCTAAAATACAACGCAACTACATATTTGGATTAGTGATTAGTTATTCAAATTTCATACTTTAATCTGATATTCAAACAGCCCTTCAAAAATGACTTTCTCTTAACACATAAATATTTATTATAATATGATTGCTCTTGTGAAAACCATTGAAGCCAGTTTAAAACTATATCAAAGAGAAAACTTAGTATCATACTTTGCTGAATATATCTCTTTTGTTATTAGGAAAGTCATGAAAATGGTCTTTTTTCAGGCTGGTTTTATTTTGAGGCAACAATATTTTGGATATTAATCTAACTCATTTCGAAATAGAGAAAAATAACATCTAGAAATTTATTTGAGGGTATAGAAAGCTGAAATACAGTAGAATATATCTTATACACAGAGGGTTATGTTATAATTAATCACATGCAATAAGAAAAACCAGTAATATATCTTAATCCAACCCTTCTAATAAAACATGATATTCTATTAAAAGAAATTCAAAATAAGCCCATTAAAGATATAGAAATACATTGGCAACAGTTACCATTTAATTGTATATTATACGTTAGTCTAGCTTTAAATTCACTAATACAAGTTGGAAGTATATAAGATGTGCTACTTTAACACTCCTCTGAAAATAAAGCAGACAAAACTCAAAGAACTATATTTCAAAGAAAACTCATTTCAAAGTACTACTTTTCTTCAGCTTTGATAAAAAGTAGTGATATGTCTTTTATTTAATGTTTTTGTAAGCAGATTTTATGGTAAGAAACTAATGAAAGCACACCTCTTTCAATAGATTTTGTTAACACCCTCGATGTTGGCAGACCTTAGGTGAGGTTGGTCGAACTTTACCCAATGCCGGAGGGGTCTAAGGTGAGGTTCAACACTTGCATTTCCTTGCCTCTTGTTTGGGGTCGGACATGGTGGGAATTGCTTCGTTCAACTCAGGGCAGTGACTAATCTCTTCTTTTACCTGTCTTCTTTCGAATGGCATATTGTGGTTTCAAATTGAATCACAATTTTTTTTTTTTTTAATAATTAGCCAAACTTGACTATTGATTAATCAATATTTTTGTTAATGGTTAAATCAATATCTATATCAAATATTGTATGTGACAATCAATATTATTGGTTTATATGTGATGACTTTAATTTTGAATTTTATTATGTTATTTAATCATAAATTGTTATTTTTTTTTCAAGAATTTTAGTTATAAAGTTTTGTGAATGATATAAATTTATTTTTTAAATAACAAAGATAAAAATTAATATTAGTTACATGTAAACACATTTTTATAACATATGCTGCTTACAAATAATTTAAAAGTTTTAATTTAAATAGTGTTATTATTTTTCCTCTCGCACGAAGTTCTATATTTCAAATATTGAGATAAAAAAAATGGCAGATGATGGTGTTATTTGTTTCACAGTTCCATTAAGGTTTTTATTCTAAATTTTAGAAAAAAAATGTCAACATAAAGAAACTACTTAAAACTGTAAAAAAAAGTTAGATTCGCAGAATGTTTTTTCTTTATAGCTTTTATTAGAAAAGAAATGCTTGATATGTCTATTTGTTCCAATGTTATAAACTAAATCATTGTTTTGTTATTTCTGATTATAAAGACCAAAAAATAGAAAACATTTTAATGTTAGCGGGTTTGCATAATTAGCCCCTAATCTGTAAATTTCCTTACTGCCGGACCGACCTCAGCTGTGGTTTTATAAAAAAAAATTTATAAAAAAAAATCTATCAAAATATATATAAAAGAACGTTAATAAGTAATACCTAAAAAAAATTCTGTACCCAAAAGTGAGGTGTTTTCAAAAAATCAGGTCCACATCGAGTGTTAAGAAAAAAATATAGCATAATTTGAAAATTTTTGTATTTGGCTATTTATTGTATAATAGAAATGCCTATTTTGAATTTATATGAAAAATGTACAAAGTGCATTTGTTAGTACACTGCTCAGTATTTGTTTAGTTCATTCAAATCTAATGTTGAAATTGACATATGGAGTGACCACATTGACAACTTTTTTAGAGATATTAGATGCTGAGGGGGTTGAGGGATGGGATGATTATGCAATTGTCCTGAAGGAATCAGTAATTAAATAAGTCCCATATTCTACTCTGGCTCTTATATCAGTTCACTTACTCCTGATGCCATTATCAAAAGTAAGTTAGTTCTCTCATATCATTGTAAATGTTTGTAAAATGCTATTAATCTTTGTTCATAAACAATTATTTTTCAATAATCATTAGCTGGTGATTAGTGGTGCCAGACTACCCCAGCAATCATAAATCCAAATATTTAAATTAGAGGAATAACAGCACACAGCTGTGCATCCTGCTAGTTTCCAGACACCCTTGCAAGATGCAATCTGAATTTTTGTGTTTACCTTCATTTTTTCAGTTACTAAATAGATAACTTTGTATTAGTCCTGGGTGCCCTTCACTTAGATAAGTTTTTAACAGCCTAATGTTTCATTGGCTAGTTTATTTTGATCACTTTCTGAAAATCCTGGCTAATGAGATTTAAATTTGTTAATTCACTTGCAATGTGCATCACATATCCACCAAAGAGTTTTTTTTTCAAAATAATTCTTTGCCGACCAATTTACTGTGAGATAACTCTGTTATTTCTGAAATTTAAAGTTTGAAAACACAGAAATATGGACTGAGAACCTCTGAAGATAAAAAAAAAGTATTTTCATTTTAAAAGAATATTGTTTGAAAAATTTGTGTGTTAAATGAATCTGAACAGTGTACATTTTTGTCTTAACACCATCAAGCAGAACATCATTGTTACTGGCTTAATGATTATCTCATGAAATTCTGTATTCTAAAAAAAAAAATAAAAAAAAGAAAACCTAAACTAATTAAAAACCTAAACTAATTATAAAAAATACATGATTGCATTAAATGTTAACAACTTTCCTCTTAGCACAGTTTAATCAATGAAATGATAAATATCATTTTGAGGTTTAGTTTCTGACATTTTAACATATATATACTCCCCACTTTAATTGGTATGATTGATTAATAAATATGATTGTTTTAATTAGACTTAGAAAAATGAATTATTTATGGTTTACTTTGATGAATGAAATTGATAAACACATAGACAATTTCAAGTTTCAAAATTAACTTGTTATTCTTAGCTTTTGATTAATTCATGGCCCCATAATACTTTTTAAGTTCTTAATATTTCTTTTTTTTTTGTTATTTTTTTTAAGATTCTCAACTAAACAATTGAGCAAGACTTAGAAAGTATTTTTAGTATATTAAATTCAAGACGTATAAAGTTTGTGTAGCAATTAATCAGCTACTATTTATATAATGACTAGTTAGCAGTACTGTTTGTTTTTACAGTATTTAGAAATCATTCAGAGATTTACAAAATAAACGGAAGAATAGGGATATGATAGAGTGCCGCACACAATAATCGTTGTTAAAGTAAAAGAAAGAAGCAAATAAGAAAAAATTTAATATAAAAATGAAGAAAATATTAACTTTTTAAGGAATAATAAACATTGGACCCTAAACAATAAAAACAGTCTTAAAAGTTATTAATAATAGAACAGAATATTAAGATTAGCATTTTAAAAATAAATCGTTGCTGTAAAAAAAGTCTGATCTATCAAATACAATCATATAACGGGTTTTCTTTATTAATTTATAACATTTCTTAAAAAATTATCAATAAATAACTAATCAGATGAAATTTGTTTGATAATATAACTCAATGTATCTATCATTTTTGCTATTCTGAATATTTTACTAGTTGTACTCACATTTTTGCTCTTATTAAGTATACACTCTTTAATATGAATATATTATGCAAGGTTATCATTAATTGTCTTACTATTAATTTCATAATTATAGTTTTTATTTATGATACAAAGGTTTTTAAACAGAACCATTTTTTTAATTTTTAGTTATAGAGAAAATATTATATTGCTAAGTAACATGATTTTTGAGATGCATTCACATTCCATTGCGTTTTATCACTTGAATAAGTCTAATATTAACATTGATATGTAGAAAGCGTTGTTAAACTGGATGGCAATATTGGGAAGTCTGGTTGAAAATTATTAATGAGAAAATACTTCTATTTTTTTCCATACTCAATATTTTAAAGCCTATAGCTTGCGAAGAAATCATACAAGAGTATGTTAGTTTGCAATGAACTTAATTTATTTCCATTCAGAAGCCTCAAATAATTTATACAAGAATATAACATCATTTACTCTAATTTATACTACTAGGAAATAATGAATTATATCACTTTCAAAGTCTTTAAATGACAAATCCACAATTCTTTCCATCTCTCTTATGTCAGCCAGTTAATAATTGTCCTTGGAAGAAATACACATTTATATTATAACATACAAGTATAATATTCATTTATTTAATGAAACATGCTATGCAACAATAGGCAATTAGCATGGACAGTATAATAAAGAAAGGCAAGAAATATTTCATAAGTATTATTTATTTACTTTATAATTTTCAAAATAAATATTTTTCACCCATATATTTTACGTTTGGGGAATTATCATTGTTGGCCAAATAATGTTTTAGATAATAATTACTGATCTTAGGTTCTTTAAAACCTGAAGAAACAAGATTAATGAACAGAGAAAAATAGAGGTCATTGAATTAATATGAAATGAGCAATGGAACAAAGCCTATTTTTCATTTATATCTAGATTGTTGTAATAACGTGCAGTTATCAGTTCCCTTTTTAATTCATCTGGTTGTGTGAAACCATTTGTAATGTTCTCTCTGTTGTACCGGTTATCATCTGCTTTGTCTGAGAGCTCTTCTTCCAGAATTCTCTCCAAATCTGACCGTGGTGTTGAGACAGAAAGAGCAGGAGGTGATTTAAGAGTTGGGGAAAAATGAACTGGTGTTATGTCACCATTCATTTCGGATTCTAGGATGTTCATTTTCTCTTCTTTTATAATTTTATTATTTGTTTTGGAAACTAAATTTCCTGTTTCAACATCCCTTACCAGCCTATGGCCGGATTTTGAACGAGTCAACTGTCGCGAAACATATTCTGCAAGATCTTTTTCCTCCTTCCTCATTATTATTTTGTTGAGAATGCAAAGGAATATGCCAACAATCATTGAGGCAGCCCCAGAAATTACAAGTTCATTGAACCATGAGTACTTGGCCCCCTTACTAAGGGCATCTATGTCATCTGGAATGAGACCAGAGCCAAGAAGAAATAACCCAAGAACGATGAAGACAACACCAATATGTAGCATCCCAACACTGGATACGATCTTGTCACCTTTAGCTGGCCTTGTGTGCCTGTAGCGTGGGAGCCTCCTTTTTTCTAGGCTCCCCATGCTGTTCCGTGGGCTTGCGCATGATGAGCGAGATTCTCCAAGCCCAGATTCGGTCGACTGAGAACTGAATCTTCTTTCCCTTGCTTTTTTCTGTTCTTCTCGTCTTCTCCTCTGCCGCTTTATAGCAAGGGCAGAGTGAAGACCCATAGCATGCATCCTAAAACATTATTTTATTAGTTCTATTTTTTTTGTACATAAATGCTGCCAGAGAAGTTAAAATATTAAATGAAATTCATTTTCAGATTTATTTTGAAGTTATAAATATCTACTGAAAATATCCATTGGCTCAAAATTGGATTTAAGGAAAATAGACATTAAGTACTGCATAAAGAACCTTCATTGTAGGAATCATCAAGAAAGGCAGGTAATGTGTGACTATAAGGGAGGTACAAGAAAAAGAAAATATATACGTGAAAGAATATAATATGCCAATGGAGACAGAAAGTTTAGTGGTAGAAGAGTTGTACCAGGTTAGACTTGCCTTTCCCAGTAATTGATATATGTCAATGACATATCCCTCACCAAAAGAAATGCGTTCAGTTTACTTTTTATGCCCTTGTTTGTTATATCATTATCAGATTTTATGTCTAGATAGTTTTTAACATTATGAAAAAATATCAAATAAATGCATTGTCCTCAACATGCAAAATGAATAAATGCAATGAGTTCTTTAATGTTTTTAGAAATTGGATTACACAAATTACTGTGAATTTTGCATCACATTTGCAAGTTGGGGTGCCAAGATTATTATGAAGAGTGATTCCTGCATGGTTTATTAATAAATGAGTTGTAATAGACATGGGAATGTTTAAGAGCTGCAGCTGATAAACGAGATGCATCCAACTTCCTAAAGGAGCATATTTATAACCTGAATTATAATGGTTAAGGACCTGTTTGGTTTTCTTCAAAAAATAAAATAAACACCTATGTTATAACCCTTAATTCACTATTTTTATTCTTAGATTGTGTTATTATAAACTGACAAGTAAAACATATTTTATAGATAATAACAAATATCTTTTCTTAAATATAATTATATTTTTTGTTAACTTTGGTTTTATGTCTACCATATTAATCATTTAGGATGGTAGTAAAAGTGTGTGGTAAGGGCTAATTTGCACAATTTATATTACATAAACGCTCGGAAGGAATGGGAGAATATGGGAGGGGTGAAATCTTAATAAGGTGGTACTTAATAGAACTTCAGAGGTATTTGTTTCTAAGTGCATATTTCCATTCAAATTCTATGCATTGTGGTAACATTGTCAACATAGGTTCTTGTTTAGATCAAAATGGGGAAAGAAATAGCTCTGGGGTTACTGATTCCTACTCTTTAATATCATTGGTCCAAATCTTGTTCTATCATCAAAATGCATTATGAAATTCAAATTTGAGAATTCTCTGCTGACACATTAATCTAGACATTTTATCATCAAAATGAGCGGACTTTTATCTCTTTCATATTGATTTTTAACACCATAAAAATAATTTGTAAATTACAGAATGCTATATTTTGAGGATGTATTTTAAAATTCTTTATTAAACACATTTCACAGATTTTATATTTGTTTAACTGATTGGTAGACAACTCACAAGTAGAGTAGTATATACATGCTAATGCTTATATTCATTCATCCCAGACTGTCCTTTAATGTCCATGCAAGGTTCCATCGCATTACAACATAACATGAGTTGATAGCCTTAGTTGCAATAAGTGGACGTTAATAAATAATAATAATAATAACATGAGTTGATAGATTTTAAGTTATATAGTATTAATGACAAAAATGTAAATATCTCCTACATTTAACACATGTTATTATAGAAGTCAGATATAACAAGAGATTTGAAGAGATAAGATGAAAATACACAACTACATGTTCATGCTTCTAACATTCCCAATTAAATACATGTATCATTCCCTTCAATTTAATAAAATATCAACTCTAGGATTAGCTAAAGGTATTCAACAGTTCATGCAAGAAAGAAAATACAATTTTTTTCACTGATTGTAAACTCCTCTCTTACTTCATTATCATTTATTGGAATAAATCAAAAATAAATAAATAAATAATAAATAAATTGTGGACAATGTAAAATTAAAATTGTATTTCCCTTACAAAATGCCCTTGAAGGATGTCTCCATGATATCAATAAAATAATATCTCAAATTTCTCTCACTAGGATTGCATATAATTTTATAAATTAAAAATTGAATAAGAATAACAAAAAGGAAGACCATGATTGGTTATTCATTACAACTCCTTATCAACAGTTGTATCTCTTTAAAATCTCTAATTTTCCACTACTGTGATTCTTTCTTCATTATTATTCATAAATCCCATCTGTGTTCCTTTAATACTTCTATATTCTTTCTTTAAAGCACACCTAACCCTCTTTACACAAACATCACTCTTCCGCACTTAGCCATCCTGCCATGTAGCTCTCCTTCCCGTAACATTTTTATCATTGATCTTAATGCTCCACACTTATCCCCATCTTCTTTGTTGACCTCTCACAACAGTGGTCTCTTTTCCAGTCATCCTTTAGCACCAGTTAGCCCATCTAGTGCCAATGTTGCCAATGACCTCACTCAATCCAGCTCATCTATTCCACCCCTCCCTGAAAATTACTCCTTTTCCCTCCTCCCAAGCCATTGTATTGCCACACTAATACCCTACTCTACTCTAACACTGCTCCCCCAATTTACAGTTTTATACTGTTACAGCAAGCTATATAGGAAAATCTGATCCCACCCAGAAAATCATTCCTTCCGTCTTCCATATTTCAATACTTCACCACTGACCTTGTCCAACATACTCCCTCCCTGTACTCCACTACTGGATTTCTTTTTCATTTGTATTATAGCTACTCCACTTTTGCCTTAGACTAATTCACCATGCGACTCATACTCCTCCACTCTACAATTATCTTCCTCTACTAACTCCAATCCTCCCTCTTTTGGTTTTATGTTCCTTCTTTTGTTCTTTTCTCCCCCCCCCTTTCAAACTGTTGTGCTCCCACAGCTAAACAACTCATCACACCACTTTTATTCTCAAAATACATTTCTCCTAACAACTTACCCCCTCCATTTCCACACCACCAAAGCAAATTCCCCTCCATTTTAACATGTTACTCTCTCCCAAAAACATCTTCACACATATCCACTTTAGATCAAAACTAAACATCACCTTCCTGCACTACAACCCATTATTAATGAACCTTTGTGAAGCCTCCTACCACTACTTATCTTCTTCTAATATCTCGATATCCGGTATACGGGTGTATACCCTACTCCCATTTCACTCTCGAATTTACCACTTTCCTTTCTTTACCTCTTCCAATATATCGCTGTTCTACCTGAATAATCATTAAGCATCCCACCATCTACTAACTAACAGAAGCACTCATGAACACTTCCTGACTCAGAAGCAAACAATACTTGAGGAATTATCTCCCTTTCACTTAAGTATCGCATACTGTCCCAATAAAACACTGAAAAGAGGTCTCCCCGATGCAACTGAACCTGTTAGTGAATTCATTAATATTAGTTATTTACAATGAATAACTAGGAATGATTAAGCCTCTGTTACAAAGAGTGCCCATCAGTATCTAAAAGAATATTTTTACTGGTACCTGTTAAACCTGTATTTTTTATTATCAAAACTAATTACACTACAAGTAGCTTCTCCATCACTTTCTTGAAATTTCAATACTAGTACAGCTATTATTACAGAAACTATTTAAATATTGCTCAATTGCTTGTGTTCGTGTACACATTTTGTTATTTTTAGAGTCATGCATCATACATTATATCAATTTTTTGTGAGTAAATGTTTGTTTGGTTTTATTTTATATAAAAAATAAATATTTATTATTTTTAAACATGTCTTACACATAAATAGCAAAACATACTTCCTAAAATAATGCTTAAGAACTAATTTTGACTAAAATGTGCAAACAAACAATTTTAATTAAGAACAGTGTTGTATTATTATTTTGCTTCATTCATGCATGAATTCTAATATAAATTATTAGACTTACACCCTTAGATAATTCTGATAAAAACTTTGTGTATTAGAAAGATTATAAATGAATAGAATTATTCTCGTTGGCTCCAAGAACTTACTTTTCTTGAACCCTGGCTTGGACGAATTATGGAAATAATAAATTAACTATTCGTGCAATTTCAATCAATGCATTGAGATATTTTTGTACAGACACTGCATTACAGTATAATTTCTGACATTGATATTTTATAACAACACTTAAAGCTTATGTTACAACAACAGCATTAGGAATTTCAAACAAATATTTGCCAAAAATTGGACAGCATTCATAGTCACTCCAAAAAGCCTATATATTAGGCACAGATTTGAATTTTGCTTACATTTTGCTAAACTTTATCTGAATCAGATGTGAGTTTTTCAGTATCCTTCTGCCTTCTTTAGGCTCGCTTCAAGTTTTGTTTGGCTGAAATTATATAGAAACAGAGTGAAATGAAAAGTAGTTTTACTGAAAGAACAGATTAAAAAAAAATTGAGTAACTCTCCTTGAATGTTTATAAGTGATCATAAATGGTTATCCAAAGAAGTAAAAACTTTCTGCAGAATTTCAGGTTTCAAATTTTAATTAATTTATATAGTTATGTAATTATTTGATTTTGTGATTTAGATTCTTATAATGTTTATAAAGTTAATTAATTTTATTTAATAAGTTGTTTAATTGACATCAGTTATAGCTTATTAACTTGCAGTTATAATTTATATTATTGTGCTGCCAGCTCTAAAATATGCTGAATGAGCGAGCACATTGTTCTTAAAATTCACTAATCATTGAGTTATCACCACAATAACACTATTATTATTAAAGAAAATTGTTCTTATTAATTGGAGATTATTATCAAACACAAGTGGACATTAATAATTAGAATGATCTCAATAGCACCCTCACTGTAAACTTATCTGCAATACGGAAAAACAAATATATATATATATATATATATATTTCTTCACGAACCTAATTAATCTACTCTTTTAGCATAAGACCAATCCTATTAAAAATATTTATAATCTAGTATGTATATTTTATTTTAGACTAAATTGAAGAAAAAACAAAAGATGATTTCTGGGGGTTAAGATCAGACAACTTTCTGTGTACCTTATAAAACAAATTGATAAAGTACAGCGGAAAATCTGTACCCAGTAATACATTTATTTTTCATAAAAACCCTCTCATTTCATAACAATCGAATATATAAATACTAGCAGTACTAGTAATTTTTTAAAATGTGCTCAATCCCACAGCCATAAAATATAAATAACAAGCTTGAAGAAGGTGGACTGATGTCCTTAGAAAATTAGCATGCAAAATTATTTGGCTGCATTGAGAATCAGCTAAGCATCTGCAAGCTCTGAAAAAAGTCTCCTGTAAAGCCACATTTGAAGACATCATTATGAATTAAAGCCTGGTGAGGTAAACTCCCCATTCATGTATCTTATATGCAAATATATAGAAAAAGTAATCACAGATCTGCCCATCCATGCTACATTTTCATGTTTCACTTTCTTCATTTTAATGTTTAGATACATGCTTTCTGATTTGTATTCATTTCTTAGGCCTCATGGGAACACGTTAATACAAAAAAAAACTACCCCAAGGACCTGGAGACTATTGAAGTGTGAATTTCATTGGGTCAAAATTAAGGCACCCATTGAATTTATACTATCTGATATCTGTTACAGACAAATCCAAAAAGGACACCGGTTTATCATCCAACAAAATCAAGACGAAATATGACTTTTTATATATTAACTCTTTGATTGAATTTATTTTTTAAACGATATATCTAGTTCCTTATTTAAAAATATGAGAACATTAAGCTTGAATTAAAGCATAAGCATGATAGCTTATATCACACAAATCTGTGAAGTATTGAGAGCAAATATGATGAAGTATTCAGTGCAATTGCACTCAGGATGAAGAATAGAGCATTCCAAAAGGGTAGATGGTTGACATTCTTTTTCAAAAGCATTAAAATAATGTCAATCATATCTCATATTCAAGCTGTGTTTATTGAAGAGAAATAGAAATTAAATGTGAAATTCCAACAGCTGTCTTTCATTGTAGCTTGTTTGAAACTTCATAATTTAAGCAGCCCTTTTTTCTTCCTTGCTGATTTATAATAGAGCATGTTCAGGCGAGCTGAAGGTCTATAGGTTTGTGTTTCAGCTCATTCATTAATGTTAAAATCATTCATCATGAAGTGTGCTGCAAAAACAAAGCATTTCCCCACTTGCTGATAGTACCTCAAGTTTAACTCTATTTCTTTTTAAATAAGAAGCCTATGCAAACACGAAAATCTTAACAGCAATACAGTGGTTTTAAGCGAAAATTGCTTGATTAGGAGTGGGGGTTGTCTGAAAACCAAATAAATACAAATAACTATGTCAATACTTAAGTATGTGAATAATGTGTAAAACAACAAATATAGTTGATTACTTTGGTAATATAATATTTTTTGGTTCGTTACACATTTATTATTATGTGTTTTCTTTCTTCTTTAAACCCTCACATCTCCTATTTTGTAATGCTTTTTTTATCATCTCCTAAATAGGGAATTCTGAGTGTAACCTCAGCAGCTGATTTCCTTTAAGGGGAATCTTCTAAAAAAGTTAAGTAGTTAACCTTTAGAATGTCCCAATCTCCATCTTGAGTGTATTTCCACATACTAAGATCCTAAAGTTCTGTTTGGATAGGCCCAATAGCCCAGAGGACATAATTCTTTTCAGGTATATGCCTGCATTAATGTGAGCTGGAGCTGGGAGGGGGGGGGGTCTTTGAGTTTCCTGCTAGATATGTAATAACCTGATCAAAAATCTTTAGTTAGCAGCTAAGGATTTCGAAGTCTACCATGTCAACAGAAGACGAAAATCTAGTCCGAAATGCTACTCTCTCTCTGCCACTAGATTATATCGCACCATCAACTCATTTCCTTAAAATCTTCAAATCATAGATATAATTTACATCTCCCTTAAACAATAATACCAGTTATCTTTGACATGCTCGACATCGCCGAAGAACCTGGGACGTAATCCTAAAAGGCAAAAAGCATCCATCCACTTCACAAGATGAATCGTATAATCATGTAATTAACCACAAAGCAATATCACTTTTTTCCAGTCTAGCAAAAACTGAACCGTATATCTCTACCCTAAAATCCGTTACACTTCTGAATACCTCCTCTATTCCCAAATTTCTTTCTCGTGTTTTTAAAAGATAAATGGGTATAAAGGAGGTTATTTTTAATACTAAGAGAAATAGGACTGTTGTTTTGCAAAATAAGAACAATGTATAGTGTATTATGTATTGCCTGGCCTATATAAAACCAGGCAATCAAAGGCCTGCCCCAAACAAGACTTTAAAAAATTCCAAACTATCCCTGAAATTTCGGGATGGATGGTCACCTTAATGAAAACCAGCAGAATGAGTTAAACCGTTTGATACCATTGAGGTATTCGTTCCCGAGAAATACTTTTTCTGAGAGCTATTATTTAAATAAAATACCTTCAATAGAAACCCCTCCTATTATAATATTTGTACAACCGACTTAGCTCATGCGGTATGTGGTCTGGCTTACAAAGGAAATGTGATAAGTATTAACATTATGCTAAGGAAAACTCGTTTCTTATCAGATCGTCACACTTTTCTAATAGGCAGTCAGTGTGCGTGACACAGAAGAACATAACTAAATTCCATGCCTTCTATGTGACCATGAAACAATTCTTGTGCCACTCTCACGCGATAACTCATGAAGTAGACATATTCACCGGTTTCCAAGTAGTTCAAGAGAGGTAAGTGCACAATATGACGTCATTACTACATCTAGAAGCGAGCATATTTCCTGATTTGTTCCAAGTTACCTACCAATGAAGCAATTACAATCCAATCACAGATTTAAACAGTGAGGTACAGAGCCTACTTACATAATCCGGTTTGAACACAACGTCAAATTTCGACATTTCTGGGAAATACGCTGGTTAATCAGCCGCTCAAAATTATACCTATCTATTGGTCTGTTAAGTCTCTACTGGCTTCAATTTTTATTTGAATCTTTAATGTAAATCGTAAGGTTTATTTCATTAATGACCGAAATTAGACCGGGAGTGAGGGTGTAGAGAGGAATGGTAAATAGTATATATCTTTGTTTGTTATGTAATGTGCCGAAAAATGTTCACGATGAAGTTCTTTTCAATTTATTTCCTATCACTGTTGCTTTTTAGATTTTGTTATAACTTAAATATTAATTATTTGGGTGGGGGCGCGGGGGGGGGGGTATTAGCTTTTGGGTCGTTTATTTATTCATATATGAGCGAGCGCTACAAGTCGATTTTGCTCATAACCAAAAACACACATATACAAAAAAACAAAACAAGCAAGAACACTTTTAAGATAACTTTATAAAAACTAAGAAATCGAATATTTTTTTTTGTTTTATATTAAAGGTGAGATAGTCCTTTGCGTCATAGGACATCTTAGGGCTCTTCGAAAACTTAGAACTTTAGGCTCGATTTCCAGTTAGACATTAGATTTTGTTTTTTGCAATTAGCTGCCTAAACCTAAGCAGGATAGAAAAGAGTATTAAATTGTAGACAAACTGTCTCAATTAGCCGTCGACAAAACCCAGTTAATAACATTATTAGTGCCTTTATGTTATAAAGTAGTGGCTCATCAATTCATCTCTCTTTTCTTTCTTCAATTTAATGTTTGTTCAAATAGAAATAAATATTTAAAAAATGCGTCTTAATGGAACAGTTTTGCACTACTAACAGCTATTAATCTATAAAATAGAATGGAATAAAATATCAATAGTAATAAAAATAATTTGACTTACTTGGATTGATTTTATGAAACTTTTCCTCTAAATAACGATCCTCTTCACATTTTTATTTGTTTTGAGGGTAATGCTGTTGAACTGACTTCTGAGCGAAGGCTACATCCAAGTTCAAAGGCGCCGTCAATTAACAGTCGATAAATAATGACAGTGTCCTAGATAGAAGTAATGTAATTATCAAGAATCTGGCTCATTTGGATTATTATGAACTGAGGTGAGTTTCTACATTTGTTTTATATACATAGAGGATGTGCAGGACAAGGATATTGTATAATGGTAAAGCTGGAAGGCATAGAGGCGTTTCATTTATATTTTTAGTTAGATTACTGTGAGTTTTAAGCGAGTTCAATTTATTGATATATGAAAAGGAATAAGAATAAAATAAATACCCCCCCCCCCCGGTCGCAGCCAACTGGGTTGTCTCTGCTAAAAATTTAACCCTTACAGTTACAAGCTTATATGAATGAAATTTGGTATTTAAGATTTTGAAGGAGTAGCACTTTTGTTTAAGTTGAAATAACATTAATAACTCTGCTTTTATGTCTGTGATTAAAATGATTATAGAACTTAATTTTTTGGTCTTGGTGTGGTCAACGAAACGAGGTCTTTGTAAGCCTAGAGCCGCTGGTTCGATTTCCGCCTGAGCTTAGAAACTCATTTAGTGACGATTACATTAAATGAAACCCTTTTTACTTCCCTAACTAGAAAACTCCGTCAAGCAGGGGCTGCGTAAATTAAGCAGATTTCCCACGTCCGCCACGTATTTGTATTGATCTCAAAAATAAAAAGTTCAATGAGAACAATATTTTGCAGTTAAGCATAAAAAAAAGTGTTTCATGATATAACAGCTTAATATGACATGAGTAGGAATGGGGGTTAACTGAGGGGCGAAAACTATAAAATGCAATTATCTCGGTTAATAATCAATATAGTGGAAAAAAGGAACCACATTTATAGAAAATTTAATTTGAAATAAGTTTGGTTCTAAACAATTTTTCGTTCCGACGTAGAACGGAGATATTTCGAATTTTCGAAATTCCCCTCTCTATCCCCCCCCACGATTCGATTGCAGCCATTTACGAACTCGATTTTTAGTTTTGTATTAAACGCTTATATATCGACTTTGGTTACGATCAAATAAGAATTGCGACCGCTAGTGCGCGCATTATATATATATAATTTTGAACGGACCTCATTATCCTCATCTACTAGGTTGGATCGATGGAGATTTGAGGGCATTTTTAGAAAATCGTGTAATGAGTAAGACCTCAATAGCTGATTTCCCTTAAGAAAAGTGTGCTAAAATGGTGACAATGTGTATATAACCAGTCTCAATAAATATTGCACAAAGAGCTTGTCAATAAATATTAATAAAATGTCTTTTACCTATGATGCACTGCAGATACAATATACGAATATGGTTTCAGCTCCCGATGATATAGGTGTAAGATGTAAACCTGTCTGTATTGTTGTAACTTTTTTTTTTTTTTTTTCAATATCTGAATACTCGGATGAAGACTAATTAGTTTATAAAATAGAAGAATTATTAAATATGACTTCTTCAAAAGACGATTGTGTAATTATAGGAGACTTTAATAGTTTAATATCTTCTGAGTGCTAAAATAAACGGAAAGTATGGCACAATGATGAATCAGGAACAATCTAGGTAAATGCTAAAGCTTTTCTGCCAGGAGCATGCTTTTGAGTTGACAACACAATAGGAGCTTAATGAAGTTCCTTTAAGAAGACGCACTTCACCCGACCAATTGACAAAAAGTGATTTCAAATTTATTACATTTTGCTTAAATATAAATATTGCTAGAAAAAAAAGAATATAAAAAAATAATAAATAAAATCCAAGAGCAGAAGGAGGCAGTGACCATCAGTTCGTTATGTCTAAATAGAGACTCAAATAGAAAAAATATAACTAAGTTTGATTTAAAAAAAATTAGCACAGGATCATTAAAAAATGAAGACATTCAAAAAGCTTTTTAAGAGAAAGCAAAAGGAGTTTTGTCAAAAAACGAACTTTCCGAACATCTGGGAGAAAACAGAAACAGTATTAAAGGTCGTGGCAGATTATATCTTAAAATATAAAAAAATAAAATCATCTAAACCCTGGGTGACAGCTGAGAGTCTCTAAAAAATAGATCAAGGCACAAATATAAGGACGGAAATTACAAGAGGCTCAGATTAAAATTAAATTTGAGAAAATAAAAAGAAATATATACTAAAGAAATTGTCTGGAATTTATTGAAGGCACCAACTGGGAAGGGCTGAAAAGATTGTCATAAAGTAAAATATTTACAGTTCAAGGCGAAATGCAGGTCACATATTGTGAAAAACTGCCGTAATATTAGATAATGGTGAAATATTTCGATGGGAAGCCATTATAGAAGAAAAACATTTGCATAGGGCTCTTACTAAGAGAAAAATATAGAATAGAAACATTCGTGACATGTGTGGGTCATTCCACGGGTTTTTTTTTAGTTGAGCAACAAACGCATAGCACCCTATAACCGGTAAATGAGAGGATGCTCCCACTCGGGCCAACACCCGTCCAATCAATACTGACTCAAGCAGTTCCTCTATATTGAATGGGTACAAAGGTACAGCTGTGAACGTGACCGGAAATGACAATGAACGACTAAAGCTTCAATGTATCTACTGACTGCTTTTTTCACAGTTCTATATATAGCCAGTACTTATTCTGTCGGAATGGAAGGAAATGTAGTAAGAAAGAATTAAAGACTATTTTGAATAAATTATTTAAATATACCTATCGGGTAGCATGAACATTCGGCACAAAGGAGCTGCGTAAACCAAGCCGTATACATAGCAAGACAACAATGAAAAAACGCTGGTTACGAGATGTTTAGGACTGAGAAACTTGAAGTGAAAATGGGATAAGCAGAAATGGAGGTTTACAAATGGCTGAAAAAATAAAAATACATCTATTTTATTATATATCTCTATGTGTACTTACATATTCAAACCCGGTCCTTCTTTTAAAGAATAAAAATGACTTAATGGCAAAATTAGATAACCAGCTCTTAAGTAAAGACTTAGAGAAAGTAGCAACGTCAACGTTCAGCGCACATTATAGGAATATATCGAACACGGCCTTTGGGGAAGATTATCTCTGACTCAGATGCCATTTAAAGAAATTTAGAATAATCTCCCAAGTAAGGCTTACCGGCGACAGTTTTCAAAGATTAAACCTGAATAAATCGTTCTTTAAATTTGAGCCCACTTCCTCTATTTCACTATGTAATAGTAATGAACTTGACAATTTGAAACACGTTTTCTTCTCATGCTCTATTTTAACACCTACACGGCAGCAATTTATCCAAAAACATATTAAGAAGATGGCAGACACCAATTTAGTACTTCAGGACTTATTAAAAATAGATTGTTTAAATCAAATTAATGACTTGTTAAGGAAATTGTTAAAATACGAAGTTTTGTGCTTTATGAGTAATTGGAAAACACGTAAAAATTCATATTTATAACCATTGTTATTATTTTATCTTTAAGCTATTAGTATTAACCAAGTTCATATTAATTTTCTATCATTTACTTGTAAGCAATCTCATTTTTTTTCTGTATATATATATATATATATATTGAAAATTCTTAGTTAATAACTAGAACTTTAGAGCTTACTTATTTATGTAGTTTTACTTATGGCGTTTTATTTAAGTGCCACTTTGTTTGTGAATAGGAAGCAAACTCCTTGCTTCAAGATATAAAATCTTTTAAGCAATAAATTTTCTGTTCTATTCTATTCAAGCAGGAAAAAATGTATAGAATAATAATGGGTAGGAAAAAAGCTTTGTTATGTAACATCTTTCGATACGACTCATAAAAGAGATATTTCTATTTTACTACTTGTCCTAGTGTTTTGGTAAATTGGATTCCCATTTGGATAGGACTTGACATTGTATAAATTAAAAAAGAACTTGTATAAAAGTAAGAAAAAGAAGTAAAACTGTATTTATAAACTTGAAATGTGGAGATCATACCAGAAACAAAAAAGAATTTAGGTGACTGTGGTAAATGAACGCTGATGTAGTAGCTCTGAAACCCAATGGAGGAAAACTGATTTGATCTACCTGATTAAATATGTCCTAATAAATAGTGATACTAAGGATAAAGTTATCCGATAGATTAGAAATGACTCTTTTCTCCACAATGAAATTAAAATTTAAACAATATTGCTCTGACAACACACAATCAGTAACTTAGATTACATAGTTTTGAAAAAAAACAACAGGATAAATATTAAGGCTGCCATGAAAATAAAGCAAATTAAATCGTTATATACAAAAATTTATATGTATCAAAAAACCTAAACCGCTAAACGTCAAGGTACTTATACTTATTTTACTATGTATTAGATATACGTAATACTGATGGTCTCAGAGAGCATAAGACAATAGAGCTTAATACTAATTAAAGATGTAGGAATAATTAGAAAGACAGGATATCCAGACTTCTTCTGAAATTGGCAAACAAAGAGGCCATATTTTATTAAGCGTCAAACACTCCTCTTACGTTTTTGATGCCGAAGCGACAGGAACAGCGATTGCGTACACATTTCATACTGAGCACTGTCAGTCGCTGAGTGACAGCGAATGCGATTAAAATTAATTAAAGCCGTTCTAGATAATGAAAGGTGAGGCAATCTTATAAAGTTGGTAGTGCTTTGAAGTGGTGGATCTGTGATAATTGATTTGTTAATAAATGCAAAGCCATTGAGGAAAGGAACAGGCACCGACTGATAATGCACCAAAGGAAAATACCCATTATGTTAACGCCTGAAATCGGAGCAGGCGGAGAGTTGGGGTTTAGATGGGGGAAAAGCGAAAATGGGAAATATCTGCAATATTATGAGTCAGATCCAAAACCTTTTCAAGCAATAGTAAAGATTAAATTAAAGACAATTATGTTTGAAATTGGTTGGTGAAGTGGAAGGGTTTAGAGGAGGTGAACTTGAAAATTCTAAGTATTTCCATTATTATGAGTCGAATGGAAAATATCATTTTCAAAAACTATGTACTTGTTTCTTTAACTGGAATATTAACCAATTTATTTGTACTTTTTTTTTGTTTCAACCTTTAGTTGACCTTCACTTGCAATCGTCCGATTTCCACTTTAATTATACCAGTCTCCAAAAAACTTATGTCCAGGTTACATTTTAAGACCTGTTTACAAAGATTTCTGTTTAAGGGACAGATGAGATCATCAAACATGCCATATTACATCACGTGGGAAATGTCCATAGTTTATGCAGCACCTGCATCACAAACATTTATTCTATTACAACAGTGGTCGACAAACGTTTTAGCCAAAGAGCCAAATATGAACATTACAACAATTTCAAAAAAATTGGGATCTAAATCTGCTTGTTTAATAAACTTTTATTACACTAAATAAGTAGTACACTAATTAAATCTAAATTTCATACTTAATAAATATTTATTTTAATGCGAACAATGTGCTTGCATCTCCTTGTAAACTTTGATTAAGTCAGGTTTGTATGTTGTTGTTTTTAATTTTAGGCATGATTCCAAGTTCTCATCAATAAGACGACTCTCAATTTACTCTTGATAAAGTTCATGCTTGAAAAAGATTGTTGGCTTATATATGTAGAGCCGAAAAGGTAAAGAAAGGCAAAACGAGGCCATAGCCGCACTTTGCCGACCACTGCATTACAAGACTACAGTACAAAATTAATAATGATTTACTTTAAATATTTAATTTTTTTTTGTTTTTCTTAAATAGAGATCTCTCAATATTATTTTGAAGACTTAAATAAATAAAATAGTCATTATTAATTAAATGAGCTTAATATATAACTATCTTCACTGAGTGCGTTAGTTATTTTTTTTTGTTCGCTGCTCCTTCTCTACTACAATTGCTCTGAAGAAGGATACCAATGGTACCCGAAACTGTCAGCATAAAAAATAAATAAACTCCTCTATCTGAAGGATTGAGAATTTGTATAGCCGATACCCAACCATCCTCTACTATCATAAAATATGCTGTAATTTTAATGCATCATGTATGAAATAAATATATTTTATTTAAATTGAAAATTTAATCGTTTTATAATTACTTTATTTTTAGCAAATTTCCCCATAAGGTAAATCAGCTTTTGAGGCTGTACTCATGACGCGTTTTGAAAAATTTCCCCAAATGTTCATCCATTCTACCCTGGAGATGACGAAAATGAGTTCCTTTAAAAAATGTATGTGTGTGAGTGTGTGTGTGTGTGGGCGTGTGTGTGTGTGAGAGAGTGTGTGTGTGAGTGTGTGTGTGAGTGACTGTGTGTGTGTGTATGCGTGTGCGTATGAGTGTATTTGTTTGTTAACGCTCTAGCGGTCGCAATTTTTTTGTTTGATCCTTACCAAACTCAAGATTTATACGTTGTTTATAAAAATAAAGATCAATTTCGTTAACGACTGACTGAAACCCGATCAGTGTGAGCGGGGCGGGGTTGAAGGTGAGGAAATTTTGAACTTCTTAAGGTCTCCTTTATTATGCGTCAGATCGATTGTATAGAACCAATCTTATTGCATATAAAATGTACTATTTTTATTGTTATCTACATTTATTTTTTATCTTTAATATTGACGGAGACATTTGCATTTTTTAGTTTTCGGCTCCTACTCATGTCATATTGGCAAAACGCTGTTATATCATGAACCACTTTATTGCAAGCTTAAATACAAAGTATTGCTTTCAATGAATTTTTACTGTGTGATTATTATTATTATTATTTATTAACGTCCACTCCTTGCAACTTAGGCTAATTGGGACGGGTTATCTACAGGTTACCACCCTTTTCTAGCCAGGGTGGGACTTAGGATGTTATTTAATGAATTCCGTCACTAAATAATTTCCTTTGCCCAGGCAAGAATCGAACTCGCCACTCTACTTTTACCATGTGGCGAGTTACATATGTACTGTGTGAGATACATATGTACAAATAAGTAGTGTGGTGACGTATATAATTAATATTTTGCGGACATGAATTTAAAATATTTATTTCTTCTATACCATACTCGATATTTTACTGTACCATTAGACGCTAAAGATCATATTAGTTAATGGCTGAAATCAGGGGTTGAATAGCTGGAAGAGGGTTGTAAAAATTCAAAATATCTCCCTTATTATGAGTCGAATCGCAAAATGGGAAAGAGCCAACCTTGATAAGCTATTAATGGTCTACTTGTACAGCTATTGAGGCTATTGTCGTCTTATACATTTTTTCGTATCTCAAGTATTAAGAAAGTAATTTGTTCTTTCTTGTTTTCAAGTTTCAATACCCCCCCCCCAACCTTTTTATCATCGTGTTTTTACATAGAAATAGAGAATATGTGATAAGATGATAATTACTGTGCTATACCAGCTCGTGAGAAATCTGCTTAGTTTGTGCAGTTCCTGCGTGACGGTCTTTCTAAAAATAAGTGAATATAACGTATAAAGTGTGATACGCAGGAAATGTAGTTCTATTTAATCGCGTTGTTTTATCAGCCACACATCTGCCAGCTATGTTACGTGCTCTACTTACTAGCTGACTCCCGACCCTTATACGTGTAGATTGTCTGGTACCACAATGTTTATTCTTCATTATAGATCGACAGATCATGTTATTCTAATAATAGAGTTTGTTAATTTATATCTAGTGACATACTTCTTTTAGGTTGCTGACCGTGTTAAAATATTTTAGTTATTTATCTGACTAGATACAATATGTATTGTTTTACTTAGTATTGGTAATGTCCAAGGGATTGATTTCAGTTGCTGTGTGCTTCAGCATCTCAATGTAATTGAGCAGCCCCACAAACTGTATATAACTTTATAAAATAAAGTTATTCTCCCTTTCTTCAACTCTCCGTATGACATGCTTAAATTTTTCTCTGCTTACTGTTGTTTTTTAATGACTTCTTAAGTGTTAAGCTTAATATTCGTACATAAGCTTTGCTTTCCATTTGTCCTTATCCTAAATCCTTATTTATCCTCTCACCTCTGCGCTGCCCGATCATGGTCACCCACAATTATATTATACTGAGAAGGTTTTTGCTTGAATGAAGTGAAGCATCGAGAGGACTATTTGGTTTCCTTTAAGACTTTCTTTTCAGGCTTAAGGCATTTGGAAACCACGAACTCTTAATATAACCAATCATACGAAAGGAAATAACGCCTTTTCTAAGATTCATCTAAATGATGAATTGTACCAATGGATTGCCTATATGAATTTAAATAGTATTATTCATTTTTAGCTTGTAAATGTGTGTGTATAAATGAGAGAGAGAGAAGACCAACAGTGCAACTCGATTTCGTTTGGATAGTGGCTATTTTATTATTATTTTACTTGAAAATCTCTCTCTCTCTCTCTCTCTCTCTCTCTATATATATATATATATATATATATATATATATATATATATATATATATATCAAAAACACACACACAGACACTTTTATAATGGTAATTCTTGTTGCTTAAGAATGAATGATGAAAGACTGACAGAACATTAACCTTCATTGAGCATAACAAATTACTAGTGGAACATAGACTTCGTTAAATTCGGGTGTGCTATCGAATTATAAATATCACACAAACCTCAGAGGTTTAGGCCAGTTATCACGGTCAACATACTCAACAAGTTCAGCTAGTTTGTATGATGACCATTTAAGATTTTAAAAGAATCCAGTGTTGCTTTCAATAGTGGGAAGAGATTGATTCTCCGAGATTTGGAAAGGATAAGTTTACCATTGTTACCGGTGTTACATGTAAAGGTGAAAAATATGTGATATCCCCCTTAAAGCGAGAAAATGGAACAAGATTCTACATTGTGAAATATTGCAAAGAGTAAAAGAAGCATGATTTCCTAAGGTTTTATTTCAGCTTGAAAACAGTAAAATTAAGGCTTGAAGGGGCGAGAGGGAGAGCCAGACAGAGGGAGTCTCTTCTTTTTCTCATTCATAATGTGTTCGTTCTGAAGAGCGTCCTATTTCTCAAATGTCTGCAAAAATAGGAGTGTCTTAACTTAACTTGTGCTAAGCAATCAAATATATTGTTTTATTAAGCTTCCTAATTTGATAATATCAGAGATTGTTACGTCAATTAAATAAAACAAAGTTTTTTTTCTTAATCATCTAATTATCCAAATTAGTGTAGTGAACACAGTGATAAGGGTAGCACTGGTGTTTTAAAGTCTAAAATAACGAGGCATTAAGAATTATAAAGTGTCTGTAATCTGATGAGTGGGTGTTTTTTTAGCTAAATATAACCTTGGGGTTCCGTGGCGTAATAAACGATAAATTACTGCCTCATTACCTCCCCCTGATACACCTACTGGACCAAATCCTTTTTAATTTTTATTGATTATGAGACACAAAGTTTGATAACGTAAAACATGAATTGGGGAGTCGGATAAAGGACCATGTTTCATTTAGAAATTATAGTTCTATCTTAAAAAAAAATATTACAACTCACAATTCTCTTAACGCTACTTGTTGTATCTACAGTTACCCAGGCAGAGCTTTAGCAATTTATCCAATGAAAATTAAAGGACGCTTTCTATGAACACTACTCAGTCCAGTCATAGGTTTCGCGAAAATGTAAGACAGTTTTTTAATCGGACCACAGTTTTCCTGCTCATGTGAGTCATATTGGTCGGAGACTGTACGTCATTAAAGAAACTCAATTCGCTGTGACTGTCCTTACAGGGGATTCCATAGCTACTCTTCGTTCACAAATTGTACTTAAAACACAATTTACTTAACTAATGACATTTTTATCTCAAAAACCTTCTGTCGGAGACTCAAAAGCTGTATAAATTGCTCATCTGTCGTCAGCTGATTTGCATTTACTAACATCAATTTTAGATTCACCAATTCAGATTGCAAGAATCTGCTTATATAAATTAGCAGATGATCAGCCATGTTGAATTTCATTTACCCTCACATGGCTTCCTAGGCAGAAGCTTTTAAAACTCCAAAAAATGATGATGATTAGTTAGGTACGTTTTATTTATGTACTAGCTCCTAAAGACAGGACAGGTAGAAATTCAACGTATCTCATGCCTGCTAAAACTAAAGCTTTTTCTTTTAAATAATAAAGCCAGAAGAAAAACCTAGGTAAAGCTCATCTTGATTAAAAAGGTAAAATGATGTTATTAAATGTAGCTCAAAACACCTTCTTTCCCTCTATAATTCATAATATTACCGAAGAGGCCCTGGCAACTACGTAAGGGATACTTCCCAAATTACGGATGTAGGCGGTAGGTTAACTCGCAAATGGTCGTAAGTAGACAGTGAAAATGGGAGTTGTTCAGGACTGGATTATTCTTCCTATTAATAGATTAACATTATATAAATAATTCATATACCACTCCGTAGTTCCTTTTTATCATTTATGTGCGTATTATTAAGTGTTTTTGTATGGCGCAACCACGCTCACATAGGCTTGTTGATTGTTTTCAAATAGGAATCAACTCTTTTTCTCTAGTGATTTTTCCACACTGCATAAATTATATCTTATTGTTGCAGATAATATTTATTATATACACATACATATTAAAATTATTTTGGGTATATAATATATTTTGAAATTCACGCATTTGCATTTGTGTATTACATTAATAATATAATTTGTACACCAACAGGAGCACAGAGATTAAACTTTTCCATAGACCAACAAATTGTAAAACATTTCCTAGTGGGCTATTCGTTAAGTGTAAATTACACTTTTAACCAATTAGGACTAGCCAGAAATACCTTAAAATAGGCGTTCCCCGATTAAAAAAGGAGGGCGGATAAAACTGTGAAAAAGAGCCTTTTGTTAGGCTCTAGGGGAGTGAGGGAATTCAGGAAAGAAATAATTGATTCCGATGAATGAGAGAGATAGACGCCGGGCCGAATTCGGCCGTCTTCAGATGCAATGGAAAACGAAAGAGAAAGAGCTGTCAGTGAAATATCAATGGAGGCCAGGCACGCCACCATCATTCGTTGGATCAGCTAGAGATATATAGGCGAACTATCATGGAGACTCCTTTTAAGCAACTGCTCAAGATCTTGGCCTCAAGTCTAAGAGACCTTGACCTCTATGAAATTGGACAGAGTACCTTAATAACGGTGATAGTACCGCTGAGAATATCGTGGTCCTAGATGCTATAACCAAGGAGGTGAGGGATCGACGTCATGAGATGCACGTTTTCGCCTTTGATATAATAAGGCTATTGATAGTGTAAGCCATTTTGCTTACACTTCAGCAGGGGTTCCAACTCCAAGAAGTAAAGATTCTCTGTCTTGATGGCTTATTGGGTCTGGGCTGCTGTACATTCAACGGGTACCCAAAACTAAGTCTAGAAAGCGTGGAGAAAATTGACTACGGAAAAAAATGCTGAGAGACTTGATTTTGACATTATAAGAGCATTGTTAAGGCTAGGATCGGCTTCCCTCAAACCTTAAAAGAGATTACTGGCTTCTCAGGTGTCTCCCAAAGCTTGTGCGCGACGCGGTACTTGGCTTTATCTCCCGTCAATCTTTGTCGAAATTGATATGCCATAGAATACGTTAAAGTTGGTATTCAAAGGGCATAAAAGTAGTGGGTGGAAAATTGTGAAAAAAAGAGTGTTTAGTTTCTAGAGTGTGAGTGAATTCAGGAAACAATAGGTATGGTTTCTAATACCACTAAACTTGGAGGCTGAAAATTAGATCTTTGAATGAAACTAGGTATTTCGGGAGAAGAATGTTTTTATGGCCTTATAAATTTGTAAAATAATAAAATGAGGGAAGCAGATGAACAACATTCTGTCGGATAAAAGAATGGTAAGGACATAAGCAGGGCCAAAGCTCTGAGAGAATCATTAATGGATGGAAAGGGGTAGATAACTCACTTAAGAGTTCAGGGATTTCCGAGGACAATTTATACTTGTTTAGGTTTCGAAAAGACTGATTGTTTTGTTAGAGACAGGAGGAAAAAAAAACAAACATTTTAAACAGTTTAGCTTAACCAATACTAGAACAATATTGGAACTAGAATAGAATTCTAGTTCAGAAATTCTAGAATTCTATTCTAGAATTCGATTCCAGTAAAGTAGGTTTTTTTTATTACATACTATGAACCATTTTATTCATTGTTTATTTATATTTTACCTTATACCGTCATACTTATTTTAAATTAACTGGTGTGTTATTATTTGGTAAGCAAATATTTATTTCAGTAACAAAGAGTAGTTACATGTAGACACATATTTATTTATATATTCGTTTACTTTAATAATCAATGCGATAATACGTCTTCTTTGAACAAGTCATTTAATTCTGTTGAAATATTTGAATACGATTGGGTGTACATAACAAATGTTAGCTATTAGTATTCTGGCATATTTTAATAAATGAAATGAATTGAAATATTAGTTTTTAATTCTATTAATAATGAAATACGCTAGTATTGACCCTATGAATATTTCACCTGTTGTTCTCGTAGTGCTGACCGCTATTCATGCGCCGGTGTGGTTTAGCAACTAGGAGGGTTCCCATGCGAATATCCATGCAAATTCTTTTTTCCAATGTCTATCGGATTGCGGCTGGCCAATATCTTGATGGCTGTCCTACGAGTGATATTATCTCTTACATTCATCATACTGTTCGGTGATGTTGCAAAGCAGTCATTCATCAATTTTTTCATACCCGATATTCAACAAGATATTGCATCTTCGTTGATCATCCAGCGTAAGCGATTGGCTTCCCGGCATCAATTATTGTTTAACGAGGCCCGACCTAAACAAAGACACTGGGACACTAGTCAATATTCGACCTGTTGATCCTACTCAACTGATGACCCAATTTTCCACTTGTCAATATCCTGGTCTAACGTTGGAAGTCCGCCGTTGGCGGCATCCAGCTCCCCATTTTGTGGTATTGTTAAAAAAATTACAAAATTTTATTTATTATGCAAAGTAGCTGATGACAATGTACTATGTTAAAACATCAAAGTTTACATATGTCCGTTAATACTCTTAGCGGTTGTAATTTATGTTTGAAAGGCGATATTAAAATGTGTCAAACAAATATGAATATCAAGTTCATTCATAGGTGAATTTGGCCTCAGGAGTGAGTATGGATTAAGAGAACGAGTAAAAATCCAAATCGTATATCTCCATTAACATACGCCGGATCGAAAAATGTCACATAACGAAACCCTTTTAAAAAGTTACGCGCTACAATCGTACAGAAGTGTGCTCAATTCGAATAACACCTGTATTTTTTGGTTCACAGCCCTTAATAGCTCCCACTACGGTGAATGGCTAAATTTTGTATTTTTTATATAAGGGTGAGAAACATCATCTATCCCAGTAAATGACGAAAATGATGTCAGTTATAAATTTTATACATATTTTTCTATTAACGCTCTAGCGATCGCAATTTTCGTTCGATAGATACCAAACTCGATATTTAGAACGTTTATGTAAAACCAAAGATCTAAGTTCGTTAATCGCAGAAATCTGACCAGTGGGCAAGGGGGGGGGGTTAGAAAGGAGGAATTTCGAAAATTTGATATATCTTCGTTATTATCGTGGGATCGAAACATTGCACCTAGAATAAAAATACATAAAAACAAAATCCACTAAAAATGATATATATCTAAAAAACTAAGACGAAAAAAAATTTAATTATAAAATGAAATAAACAATGAATAAGGAGATGTAATTCGAATTAAAAAGCCTAAGGAATTATTTTGACAGAAATCGAAAGACTGGGTATAATTCGACCCGTATTTTCGTGCCATTAGCACACAGTGTTGTTTTTATGATAGGCCTTCTCAATAGTTCATTTTTTGGAACAGTTCTTTCTTCTGTAATTTAGAACAGTCATGAAGTTGTTGTCTGTTCGTTAGTATACTTTATGACATGATTAAAATTAGTGAGAGTCTCTACCAAGTTCTGTCAATAAACTGAACCAATTGTATTAAAGTCGATTGGAATGATTTGTTTGAAAGCCATTGCTCGGTGCGCGCTATATAAAGTGTTTTATCGTTCGCTATAAAGTCGACGACCCTTTTCCGTCCCTATCCTCCATTTCAAGTTTGTCATATATTTTTCAATACTGTCTTCAACAAAATATAACGGACGAATTCCTATTTCTGGGAATAAAGAACTATCTCTTATGAGTGTCTCAGGATAACGTCTTCTTCTTCATGTAAACCTTGAGCTCAGGTTAGCAATGTGAGTAAAGACGATGGTCTTAATCTCATTTGGTAAACCTAGAGAGGTGGGTTCGATTCCTACCTGGGCAATAGGAGTTTACTTCGTGACGAGCTCATTAAATAAAATTCTTTGCCTCACCAAAGTATGGGAACCTGTAGATTACCTACTCTATTACACAAAGTGTTTATGTAGAAAAACACTAAGGGACACAATAAATAACATTTTTATTCTAAATTTAGTAGCTTTCAGTGATGATTCCATCTCAGACACTTTTGAAAATAGGGAACACAATATGAAGGATCTCAGGTGAGAAAAGAAAGCCCTCGTTCCTTCACAGTTTCAGAGCATCCGCTACATCATGAGTGCTCTCTTTATAAGGTTGCTACTGGAACCAAGGATTCCCTGTGACTCTTGGTCGCAAAGAATAAACAACTGTGAAGGATCATGGTCTTTCTTGCCTGAGATAATACATTCCTTCACTATCCATCACCTCAAAAATGGTATGAGTATGTTCCGTGCTTTCAAGGTGCAATAAGCTAATTGTCAAGCCTAAAAACTCAAGTAGTAGTAAAAAGCAGGAAAGACGTATTTACTCCCAACGAATGATAACGTGTTCATATTGTAGGTCGCCTGAGTTTACTTCTTCGAGGCTCCCAAGGTGTGTACATCAACGATATCCGGGCTCAGGTTAGCCATGTGAGTTAAAGCGTTACCTTTAATCACACATGGTAAACCTAGAGTGGCGAGTTCGATTCCCGCCTAGGCAGAGGAATTTATTTAGTGAAGAAATTCATTAAATTAAATCCTTAATCCACCTTGGATAGAAAAGGGTGGTAACCTGTAGATAACCCATCCCAATTAGCCTTGGTTGCAAAAAGTGGACTTTGATAAATTATTATTATCAACGATATCGGTGCCTTCAACTATAGTACGCGCCCTTCTATTTTTCTATGGCTACATCGTATTTTGAGTTTTTACATGAGTTATACCTTTCATTGTTGCCTTTGTTGATCTTTTAAATAAATGTGCCAAACGACTAATAATTCCACTAAACGGAATGTTTCTTTTAGTAGGCGTTTTATGGTCAATTCAATATGCTCTAGTCAGTACAACCACGAACAACTTTGATTTTCCTCTTTTATTTTACCTTCCATGCAAAGGTTTATCATTACGGTACACCAATTGAGCTTAATTGCAATTCTAAAACATATTGGCGATATTGCGTTCTTACTGCAGACAAATCTTAATCTACTGGATTTTCAAGAATCGCATTTAACCTAGGTATGTATGGTGGTAGCACACATGGTTATGAACCATTTATCGATCTTAGGAGGTAGAGCATACGGAGAGTTGTTGTATATGTTAGAGATAACTGATACTGTGAACCGTCCCAGCTGAGAATAACTCTACAAACTGTTGGAGGCACAGTTGCCCTTCGTCTTAGCTTTCAAATTACAGCATGCTCCATTTACCTTCCACTTAAGGACCCACTTAAATACACGAAATTGCAGAAACTCCTAACGCAGCTATCCGTCTCTCTACCTTTAATGGGAGATGTAAATGGCTCAAGCTCTATGTGGAATTTCCATGTTAGATATAGCGGGTGACAACTACAGAACGTTTCTGAAAACTTTGACTTCATAGTTATAAACTCTGATTCTTTGGCACGTCTTTGCACAGGAACACTGATGAACATTGAAATTTCTTGGGTATAGTAGTTCCCTTTTTAATTTGGCCTTTAAATACCTACCTGAACATGCTTCGTCGATTCTTCTGCATGAGGTATTTGTAATTGGTAGTATACTTCCTCGAACGAATCAATTGCTATTAAACATTTACTGTCTAATTTCTTTAAATTTTTGTTTGGGTGAAATCTCAGAAAAAATTGTCAATGATAGACTATTATGGTTTTTTTTTTCAAGAAGAAAATCTCTTTATTTATCATAGTGGGCCATTTTACAAAGATTCGTGTCGCTCGGAAGGAGAGTGAAATCCTAAATCCTTGGAAGTAAGCTGAGCTTTGTGCCACATTTTGAAACTGTTTGTTCAGAATCAGTGTAAATGCTACCATATCTGATGCCTGAAGTAATCGTCAATTATTAGTAATATCCACGGTCCCATTGTCCTAAAAGAGATATGCCTTTCGTTTGTAATCTGTAAAATGTCATGAATTTCAGAGAGCCAAATGTCTGAATTCCATCACGTATACAACTTTGCTTTGAGTATTTTAAGGACGAGCGTTCGCCTCCTTGCTGAGTTTTATTGTTGTATTTTTTTTTGTCTGAAACGGAGTTGTTTGCCTTGTTGCATTAAGTACTTGTTGTTGAATTCCCCAGCTCCTTGTGGCTTGGAATAAAAGAGTGGGTGGGTGAAATGGCCGCAGAGAATAAGTCGGTCGAATCGATGTGGCGCCGGGCGGACGTCACCCGCACCCCACATGGCTCTGCTCCATCAACGATACAATCTCTCTGGGGGCAATTACCTTAAATGCTTTCCCAGAAGACACAATAAAACATATTACTCACAAACCCTAATATGCCTTTTCCTGTTTGTATTTGGCACTTTTCATTAAACAGACTTAGCCCATCTACCATGAGCTTTCCGAAATACTTTATTACTCCTACTTGTTATGTGCCTGCTTGTGGTCAAAATGTAATCAGGAAAGCGTTTTAATAATCAAATTATTCACGTCGTTAGAACCAGTGACCATACATGGGACTTACTCAACCTGTCTTTATAATTCATAGGAAATAAGTATTTTAAAGCAACATACTTACTGAAATTGCCAACGACATAAGTACATTGAATGTGTTTATAAAACAAATATTATAAATATTATTGAAATATTATAATAATACTAGCGGGAACGACAGACGTTGCCCTGCATGTTATTTCAAGCGATTAGGATATTAAATTTAATAATATTATGTTTAAAACAAAATCTTATTTTAATAACACAAAAAACAACTTCTGTTGTGTGTTTGCCTAAAAACTAACAGAAAGTGAAATATCGCGATTTTTTTATTCAGGCCTCCCTTGTAACCCCCGCTCCCGTTCGAACCTAAAAAATTAATATAGCTTATAATCATGAAAGAATTAATGCTAATTTACTCGTTAGTACCCAATACAATTGTTGACTCCCCCTTTAATTTTTTAGTGTATATCTCGTTTATATTTTGTTATACTATATATTATATAGTGATTATAACAAAAGTTACTCTAAGTAACAAAAGAAACAACTTTTATCCTGTGCATATTTGCCGACAAACCAATAGGAAACGAAATATCGCTAATTTTAACTTTCCCCTTACAACCCCCAATCCTGCTCCATCTGCCTGGCTGATTTGTGAATCTAAACCATCCAGGGCGTCACCCAAACGCATACAAAAAAAATTCATTCAAAGTGGTCTAGCCGATTAGGAGGCATTCAATGATATGCACACATACAGTAGAATTATATATATAAAGATAGAATTTCTAAAGCGGAGGAGGCTAAGAGATTTCCTCTCATCTAATTGGAAATCAGACTACTAGTTACAGACATAATAATTCAATTGGGTGTCGCATAAAAGCCAACCTTCAAAATATACAGTTCTTGCATCAAATATATTGTATCTAATGTTCTAAAAGTTATATATCAACCCCAAACCAGCTTGGTCCGACGTTGTTAAGCCGTGCCCAGTTGGCAGAATAGACACGTTATTTAAGCTTCAGGTCACATCTTGACGCTCCTCCCGCCCAGCCATCCCTTTTTATTGTCGGTGGAGGCACTCTTGTGATTCCCAAACATATCTAATGGATTATAAAATGGGGACAAAAAAAAAGTTTCATTTGATAAAACAAAGCATCAAATAACTGGCTCAAATTTGACACCAACTCTACAGATATTGCCAATTGTATTTTAAATTTTCGTGAAGTAAAGCTATCTGCTCAAACAGCAAAAATACAACTAACTGGACGGGTATTCCCACGGGCATTTTGTTTACATCAACATAATTAATAAGTTCTATATAAGTTCTATAAGTTCTATTACAACTTCTGTACGCAAATCACTAAATGAAATTATTATTTCCACCCTGGCTAGAAAAGGGTGGTTAACCTTTAGGTGACGTGCTCCGATAAAGTGGATATAAATATAACACCTACACGCAATGTGTCAAATGGTTTTACATAATTGTTGTTAGGAACGTAAACACATTTTAGAAAGCTATTTTTTCTCATGTCTCTCGACAAACTTCGGTAAAGACGTCTTCTGAAGCCTTCCATTACATTCTTGGTAAAGAGTCTAATTAAATCTAGCCTTTTGCGATTCTTATTTAATTCCGATGTCGGTATTTTCAACATTGTTTCGTCCGCATGTTCTAATATTAATTAAAAATTGTGATATTCAAATTGGGATAATAATTCTTAAGTTCAAGATTCACGTTGAAAAACAATGCCAGCCCTGTAATAAAATTATCCTATTAGAACGCCTGTTATTGGCATTAAAATTAATATGAAGAAGATACTCGTCCTATTGTTTGAAAGTGGGAAATTAGGGACCAATGGGGGTTGGAGAAATGAATTTACGAGATTTACTATTATACACTCTTACCGCTTGGTTATGAATGTCAGTGAAGATTAAGGGCACTTATGGGAGAACTGTTCAGCAACAAATAAACGATATTATATTTTAAGAAGTGATTCCCTGAGAAGTTCGCTATGAATTACCGCTGTAATTATGAAAAAAATAAAAAAATATTAAGGGAAATTTAAAATCATAGGCATATTCTCTATTCTTGTGATATACAAACTTGTGGTCCGTCTAAGTTCGAAAGATAACGCCACGCCCCGCCCCGCCCCTAAGATATGTAGCTTCACATACCAGAAGAACGAGGATATTCCATTTCTCAAAGATATCCTGGTAGGGGAAATTCCACAAGATCCTCTACAGCCATACCGAAATCCGATTTCCTCAAATATAATTTCCTCTCACAACATTTTTCAAACCCCATGGCACTATTGAAGAGCAATGCTCATAGAATGTATTTCACCATGTAAGTCCCAGTAAAACATCTAAATTAAATTATGTCAATCCATAGACCATTCTTAGATACACTAAAATGTGTTTATAATTAAAAGTAAATTGACGAATAAACAAAAAAAGTCTAAAATGTATATTATTTAATGTAGCTCTACATATTTTTCGTACTTCTGGTGGCACTTCAACTACTTACGCACTAAACAGTTAAAACAAACTCACCCATTAGGCCAATCTTTGTCTATGTAACTTGCACAAGAGTCTAGTTGCGACATTATCTCTTTACGTAGGAACGATCGTATGTATCTATATGTATTTACGTATCTCGCATAGCTCAAAAAAGACTATACTTAGAAAGTAGAAATATTTATGACTGATGTACCGTCAAGTTGTGGACCTTCCGTTTTGATCAAAATCGACTAAGGGAGTGGGAAGCGGTTAGACATAGAGGGAAATAAAAAATTACAATTTCTCCATATCTTTTAGCGATGCAAAACCTTTATATAGAACCATTTTCGTTTTTCAAGAAGAGATTTATAAATTATATTCTGAGATTTTTCATTCTGTGTCATAGAAAAGAGATAAACTTCATTTTACTTCGATAAAATGAATTAATTTCGTTTAATATGGAAGTCATTTGGTGCCCTCATCAGAGACGCGGCAGAAAGATCTTATTTAATGAGTACTTATAATTTAACCTTCAGCTGTAAATAGACGTCAACATATTAATTTTTATAACTACTAATAAATTTATTCATCCTACATACATTAGAAATCACTTCCACCTGCCAGAATCCCAACTCAGAATACTAATAAACTGTTAAAATGAGTGATCCTACTGTTATGGCAGTGTTTTGAGTCAGGGCATTCTGTAAAGTAAAGAAAACAGAGTACAAATATAAAAATATTTGGTAAATCCCCATCGCATTATCTCACTCATGTTGAGTGTATAAGGATTATAGGAGTGTATTTGTGACAACACTAGAGAAAGGAAAAGCTCCTGAATAGATAACTAACCCCTCCAGAGCTCACCTGTATGCTCAGGAGTTTCAACCTGCATTATCTCTTAAAATATTTAAGAAGAAATGCGCCAACACCTCTTGTCTTTTTGTAGTAACATCTACAATATTAAACTTATGCGAATATCTATATTGATATTGATTTTGTTTGCTATAAATGACTCCAGACTTTGTAAGAACTGGGTCATTGCAGCAATTATTTTCCAATATTGCTTCTCCAGTCATAGTAATATCCAAGCCTTGCAGCTATTATTTTCCAATTCTGCGCCTCAAGTCATAGGAAGATCTGAGCCTTTGAAGCTATTATTTTCCAACTCTGCACTACCAGTCATTGTAATATCTGGGCCTTTGCACCTATTATTTTCCAATTCTGCGCCTCAAGTCATTGGAAGATCTGGGCCTTTGCAGCAATTATTATCAAATTCAGCACTACCAGTCTTTATAAGATCTGGGACTTTGCTGCCATTATTTTCGAATTCTGTACCTTCAGTCATAGGAGATCTGAGTCTTTGCAGCTATTATTTTCCAATTCTGCACCTCCAGTCATTGGAAGATCTGGGCTTTTGTAGCAATTATTATCAAATTCAGCACTACCAGTCTTTATAAGATCTGGGCCTTTGCAGCTATTATTTTCCAATTCTGCACCTCCAGTCATTGGAAGATCTGAGCCTTTGCAGCTATTATTTTCCATTTCTGCACTGCCTGTCATAGGAAGATCTGGGCCTTTGCAGCTATTATTTTCCAATTCAGCACTACCAACCATAGGGAGATCTGAGCATTTGCAGCTGTTACTTTCCAATTCTGCACTACCAGTCTTTGTAAGATCTGGACCTTTGCAGCTATTATTTTCCAATTCTGCACCTCCAGTCTGTATGATCTCCGCCTTTGCAATTGTTATTTTCTAAAACCCCACCTCCAGCCTTTGGAAGAGCTGATCCTTTGCTGCTATTGTTTTCCACTTCTGCACTTTCAGTCTGTGAAATCTCGGCCATTGCAGCTGTTATTTTCCAATTCTGCACCTCCAGTCATTGGAAGGTCGGAGCCTTTGCTGCTATTATTTTCCAATTCTGCACTACCAGTCTTTGTAAGATCTGGGCCTTTGCAGCTATTATTGTCCAATTCAGCACTACCAGCCATAGGGAGATCTGAGCCTTTGCGTAACAGCTGCAAAGGCTCAGATCTCCCTATGGCTGGTAGTGCTGAATTGGAAAATAATAGCTGCAAAGGCCCAGATCTTACAAAGACCGGTAGTGCAGAATTGGAAAATAATAGCAGCAAAGGCTCCGATCTTCCAATGACTGGAGGTGCAGAATTGGAAAATAATAGCAGCAAAGGCTCCGATCTTCCAATGACTGGAGGTGCAGAATTGGAAAATAACAGCTGTAATGGCCGAGATATCACAGACTAAAAGTGCAGAAGTGGAAAACAATAGCAGCAAAGGATCAGCTCTTCCAAAGGCTGGAGGTGGAGTTTTAGAAAATAACAGTTGCAAAGGCGGAGATCATACAGACTGGAGGTGCAGAATTGGAAAATAACAGCTGCAATGGCCGAGATCTCGGCCATTACAGCTGTTATTTTCCAATTCTGCACTACCAGTCTTTGTAAGATCTGGGCCTTTGCAGCTATTATTTTCCAATTCTGCACCTCAAGCCTTTATAAAATCTGGGCCTTTGCAGCTATTATTTCCCAATTCAGCACTACCAGCCATAGGGAGATTTGAGCCTTTGCAGCTGTTACTTTCCAATTCTGCACTACCAGTCTTTGTAAGATCTGGGCCTTTGCAGCTATTATTTTCCAATTCTGCACCTCCAGTCTTTGGAAGATCTGTGCCTTTGCAGCAATAGTTTTCAACTTCTGCACTTCCAGTCTGTATGATCTCCGCCTTTGCAGCTGTTATTTTCTAAAACTCCACCTCCAGCCTTTGAATCCTCCGACTTCTCATTCCAGATGATGAAATTTTACTAAGTTATTGTTTTCAAGCTATATTTAACTTAGATTTTTGTATTTCGTCGAAATACCACGGTTAATATTAAAATAAGAAAAAAACTCGAATAAAAAATAAATAAATGCATGAAATTAAATTTAATCCGAATCCTAATAACGGAGATATTTTGCCATACAATTTTGTAGCTCGAGTGATTTTGGGTTGGGTGGCCAAATCATTTGGAGTTAATTTATAGCATATCCAATAGCATCCTGTCCCAGTGGCAATTCAGTTTTTTTTCTTTATTTGCTTTCTTCCTATTTTTCTCTGAAAGTCCTCCAAGTAATGGTACTTGCTAAAACTTTGAAACATGAACTCTTCCAATAGGGTAGGACTGCCACCTTTTCGGGGTTTGAAGGGTTTCATTCGCCCTATTTTTAGCTACTACTCTGCTTATTTTGATATTCTCCACAGCAGCATCCAATGGTAAGCCATTTCTTCTAGTTATTAGGATATAGTCGCCATATAGGACGCACTAATAAAGTGTAAACGTTTAGCGAAATATTGGGGTCTCAGGTTAGGGGTGACCAATTAGATAGTCAAGTGGAAGAATTTCATACAAATTTGTAAATTTCTTCGGATCTCTTGGGACTCATATGCTAAATGCAGGATCATTTTTTTTAATATATTATTAATTATGAGAAATACAATATACACCATATCGGTTTTTAAATTTAAACAGTAAAATGCAATATTTACAATTTTAAATTTCAACCTATATTTCACCCTTTCCTACTGAACGTGGTAAAAAAGATTGCTCCATGTGGGCTCACTTCATTAGTTGCTGAGACAACTACTCTGACTTCAATAGACATAAAACTAGAAGCTCCTATATATACCATTCAAACTAATGTACTCATTTGGAAAAAGAAGGCAGATAGATCAAAAACAAAGCTTTTATTACAATTTTATTGTATATTATAAAAGTTAGAAATTTGTTAGGAGAGGAGCCTAGAAAATAATAGTGCTTTTTTTCTTTTCTAATAATTTCTGACCTAAGGAAACTCTTAATTATTGTCATATAAAGGACAAATAACAAGTTGAGCATAACTCATTCACAATTACATAGTCGATTAAAAACAAAATAAACCCTTATTTTGTAATCACCCTTAGGAACATGGCAAGCTGTGAAATTCTAATATTTATAAAGTTTTAGATAAGAATTGCAATCATTAAAATTCCAAGGGCCTCTATTTCTAAAAGACGTAATTGGACGGAACAAATATCAAAGGTCAAGCTTACCTCTGACATGGCAATTTACTTAACAAGAATGCTGAAGTCCTATTACGATTTGACCTAAATAATTTACTTACATTTATTTACTTATGGCTAAGGTATAGCCAGCCATAAGGTATAGATTTATAAGCTTGATTCTGCGTGAACTAAGCACATTTCTCACGTACTGTAGTGACGTTTATAATGTTACTTTTTAATCTCAATTTCTATTATAATAATACAATTTATAAGAGAGTATTAACCGGGAGAAGTAAACGAAAGAAAATACTACCAACCAATAACGTTTTTCGATCCAAGTGGTACAAAAAAGATTTATATAAAGAGTTTGTATTTTACAGTTTCTCAAAACCTCCTCTCCTTGCGATTTCGGCTATCAACGAGTATTATTTTTTTTTTTTGCATTGAGTGATTATGACAATTAATGAAACCAATCATTCTTTAACAGTCAAAGGTTATAATATCATGTTTGGTTTCAATATTTCATAATCTGCTGCCTCTGGGGAGCGATCAAGCTATCATCTTTGTCTATCTCTTCCTCTCTCTCTCTCTCTCTCTCTCTCTCTCTCTCTCTATATATATATATATATATATATATAGATATATATATATATATATATATATATAGAGAGTGAGAGAGAGAGAGAGATATTCAAGAAGTAACCTTAAGAGTTCCTTTCTTACAGAAATATCGCTAAAGAACATTAATTATAATGCAAATAAACCTTTATTTAGAAATGGTAACATTTTTAAATATTTCTAACATAACCGTTTTATATAGTACTCAAAAAAGTATTTGTTGAGAAGTAAATATTTGTGCTTATATTTAGGAGTTTACGTATTTTTGTGAAATATCAAATCGAGTATTGGATTAAATTTTAATTAACAAAAATGACGTTATATATTAGTAATTATTTACCACAAAATGTGATTATTAAATGCCTCCATAATTCCTAATAACAATTACAAATACGTAATATTTAATCATGGATAATGGTGGTAGAATGTTTCCGATATGTGGATCAAAGATAGATAAATTTAGATGAAGTTCCTGTTTGGTAAAGCAGCCAAGTATCTTATCAGATCAAAAGAATTTGATTATGCATGCTCTATTAAAAAATAAAATGGGTTTATATTGCCACTATTCATAAAAGCCCTCGTTTATAATAACTATATTCAAATAAAAGCCAATTTTTATGTATTAAAGTGTCTTTTTCTAAACTAAAACAACATCGATTTTCAAGTCTTTCTAATATCTCAAGCGTTCTTTAGGTCTCACCCAATGAAACGTGACTTGCAAAAGAAACGCCAGAGTTCAGGAGTTATTTATGAATTCCTGGAGTCGGTTTGTTAGGAATAGGACTCTGAGCTCATACATAATGAATGAATTCGAATGGAAGTTCTGAGTATCTTGAGTTTTCTGAAAATGACTTGGAGCTCTCCATCTTAGAAATTCTGTAGTAAAACAAATATGAAAATGTATTGTGGCAAAAGATGTTCTTTTTAACAATATATCCCTGTCTTCTGAGTTTTTAATGTTATTATTTCTTAGAATTAAAACAGGGCAAAACATAAAATATGACTAAATTAATGAGTTTCCTTGTGCCATTTTCGTTGAAGAGGAAGGACGAGCGAACCAAGAAACTGCATGTTTTATTATGTATGACAATTCTCTACTTAGGATAGACTTTATGAAACAATGATATTCAAAACACTGTTTGGTTAGAATCAATTAAGAAACAGAGTGAAAAGATGTCATAACAACCTTCAAATTTCCATTGGAAATAATTTACATTATAGCACCGCAAGGCGGAATACAATAATCTTCCGATGCCTTCTCTTCCAATACAAAGATGGGCTAATATGTCTCCAATATGAGAAATTATTAAAAACTTCCGTAGATTGCCTATCAATGTGCTGAAGTTAGTGTTCATTATTCTATCTAAGTCTATACGAGTACAAGGAGTACAGAAAAATGTCCTTTTATTTTCATATATCAACTATTTCAGTATCTGGCATTTTTGTACGTACTTGATTGCATTCCAACAATATATCGAGAATCATGGGCAATGCGTGCCTCGAGCCCGAATGAAAGTCCACCAAATAGAAGATAAGTGTAATTTTACGGCTTGTGGTGAAGGACACAATGTTGGGTGCCACAACTGTATTGGTCTCTTCTTGGAAACAGGCGTTGCCTGCCTGCCCTAAAGTTCATAACATTAAATAATATTGTACTTTACAATAATGAAACATTCGTATAACGTGAATCTAATCGAATCATGTAAAGAAAGAATATCAATATGAATTGATGTTGTTTACCGATATCCAAAGCAGATTTGAAAATGAGTTCCGTTCAAAATTATACATATTATAATGTTGAAATAAATAGTGTAAAATAATTTTAATTTTGTATATAAAACTAAAAGCCAAGAAGAAATCGAATTAGGAATAAGAAGGGTTTAGAGGGGAGGGGGGAAATTCGAAAATTCAAAATATCTTCGACATTATGAGTCATATCGAAAAATGTTATAGAACGAATCATATTAATAAACTATTGGTCTTTAAATTGTTATTTTATACATTTTTTGGTATCTCAAATATTTAGCTAGTTCTTCAGCCTTTGTAATTGCTTTCAGCCTATAGCCACCATTTCTACTCATCGTATTTTTTTTTAGAAATAGAAAATATGTATTGGGAAGAGATCAATAGTTTGTCATACCACCAAAAAGGAAATCTGCTTAGTTTATGCGGATCCTGCGTGACGATTTTATTTTACATGAGCTAAACGGTTACTATTAACAATGATCTCGTTATTAATTATTTACACTACGTCTCAGTAACAGCTGTCATATTTCTCACCCGTTCTTGTCGCTAACGTTTGAGTAAGTGACTTAATTTTGATAGATATAAATCGTTCTCAGATAGCTAACATCACATTGTAAACTAGTAAGCCCGACATAATGCAGTCAGTTTTTAATTCGTTTTTTGGCCTAGATTAAAACGACGCGTACTCAATGAGCTTAATAGCGATTGTTTATACGATTTTTTTTCCTTTTTGCGCAACCGCAAAAATTATTTATCTGGTTATTTTTCGACAGAAAGAAGAGCATTATATTCGAAATTAAAGCCCAAAGCAAAAAGATGCCGAGTTATAAATGGTTGGCTATTTGATAAGGGGAATAGAGATGACCTCTTGACCTCAATAAAAGTTTCGCCCTTATTTGTCTCGCTCAAAATCCAACAGAAAATAAAGGAAAGACAATGGCTTAAAGCAAGGACAGGTTTTAGTAAAGGAAAGGATTTTCAGCTGAACAGATGTAACTCTGCTAAGCATTAGTACGAGTAATCGCCCATATGACCGTAGATCGCTTTTTCATATATATGTATATAAATATATATTTTTTTAATAATTAACTTCTTTGTAAGATATTTAACAAACATTGTTAAAGGATTAAATTGGGTTCACGGCCTGCATTTAACCCTCCCCTGCATTAAATCGATATTAAGGCCACTTATTCTGGGGTGAGAATTAAATGCCACTAAAACGTGTTCTACATTTTTAACCCTTTTTATTTGTTTAAATGAAATAGGTATTTAGTTTTACATGCAAATTCGTATAGTACAATGCACAATACCTGGCTATTACATTGTGCTGTATAATCTATCAAACACCATCGTTAGCATATTTTTTTCTGAATATTTAAAGTGTCTTTTTGCTACTTTTATGTCTTTCATTGGTTTCCATTAGAAGGCTTACTGGGAAAAATATTAATATACTAAAAATATTAAGTGGCATTAGTTGACTAGTTAACTTTTAAATTGACTTTGCAGTATAACTTTGATGATAGAATAGTTTTCTTTACTGACTCGTTTAAAAAAAAAAATCCTACTTCAGTAGCAGGGATTTATTTTGTTTTTACATCTTTTCACAGCTCCCTTTATGTGACAATGATTTTGTAACTTTAAATTTCTTCCATTTGATTGATAATTAAAGTAGAATAAGTATCTTATATTTCTGAGCTTATTTTTTTATACTTGTCAAAAGCTTCAATTTTCTGAGAATAATTAATATCGAATTTTGATATTTGATTAGTTAACTTCTTTGTAACTTTATTTGAAATGTTTAGCAAGAATTATATTGAATGAACTGAACTTTTAAAGAATTGAGAACAATTGTTTATTATAAATAAGTTACAACGTGGACTATAGAGATCTTAAATATAGGTTGCAATATATTTGTATTGTTATGTTGGCCTGAAGGAAATGAATACAACATAGGAACCGTAGGATACAACTTGAACGTAGGATTACAATTTAATGCGTAAAAAATCATTGTCACATTATGATTTTTATTTGGGTGTATTTAATTGCATCTGCTTAATATTTTATATGAATGTTTAAAGAATATTTACTGCAATGAGTTAAAGGAGCTTATTGGTATTATTTTGAATGTGATGGATTTTTGAAACTTTGAAGGTGTTTACTTATTTTTTTTTTTCCATCACAAAAGTAGTTGTTGGCCTGTCAAGCGAAATGGTGGCATTAGTGCCAGCTTACGGTCATACGGGCGAGGAGTATACATGATTTCTATACCACTCCAGCTGTGTCCGGTTGTTAGTTGATACATGCCTCGGTGTAGCTAATCCTCTCGATGTCGAAGGACTACTGTTTACAGTCCCGGTCCCAACAGTGTGTATTGATTCGTCAGAGTAGCGCAGGACGCTTGGGGCAAGCCCGCCCAAAAGTTCCCGTTCCGCTCACCAGGTTGGGACACGAGTTCCTCGCCTCTCCCCGCTCACACCTGTTAGAAGCCATGCTACTAGGCCTCCTAAAAGCATGTGGAGAGATGACAACAATTATTTGTTGCGCTTTCTTTCATGTTTTTCTGATTTACTTTAGTTTATTATTGTAATTCTTACTCCTTTCACCACCATCGTGGAATAGTGACGAATCAAATACGTCAGAACAACTTAGGCAAATTCCCCAAGTATAAAGGAGGGGGGGGGTTCAAGGGCCTCAGGTTAGACTTATAAGTTAAGGCGTTCGTCTTAATCTTACTTGTTATACCAAGAGTAGTGAGTTCTACTCCCAAAGGGGCAATGGAAAACTATTTAATGACGAACTCATTAATTAAAATCCGTGCTACTCTTAGCAAAAACCGTCATCCAAGGGCTGCGAAAACTAAGCAGATTTCCCACGTGTTCAAACAATTTGCATCTCAAAAAGTAAAAGTTCAAAAAGAACAATATTTCTCATTTATGCTTCAAATAATATGCTTCGTAATATAACAGATTATTGTTAATCCAACACCTGTAGAGGGGGGTGAGGGTTTACTAAAGCTCGAGAACTATAAAATGCAAATATCTCGGATAATAATCAAGATAGTGAAAAAAGGTACACAAATACATTTATAGAATATTAAATTTTCAACAAGATTAGTTCTATACAATTTTTCGAAGCATAATAAAGGAGATATTAAAATCTTTCGAAATTCCTCCCGTCTAAACCCCTCCTCCCACTGTTCATTAACAAACTTGATCTTCCTTTTTACATAAAACTATTAAATATCGAGTTTGGTAACTATTAAACCAAAATTACGTCCTCTGGAGAGGTAACAGACGAGTGTACATATAATTTTGAATGAACCTCATTTTCGTTATCTACTAGTTGGATCGATGAACATTTGAAGATTTTTTTCGAAAATCGCGTCATTAGTACAACCTGAATACCTGATTTCCCTTAAGGGAAATCTGCTAAAAGGGCAGGTAGTAGTCTATAGATAACCCATCCCAATTAGCCTTAGTATCACAAAGTGTACAGTAGTAAATAACGAAAACAATTATACTCATATATTATTCATTTACTGTTTAATGATAATCTGAATATTTGGAGCTTAGAATTATTTTAAAGTTATTTCTTCACTCTGAAGAATATTTTCGAATTGATTTTTTTTAACTTCACTTAATCATTTTACGTGAAGTCACTTTTAAAGATATAATGTAAGCATACCCGCATAAATACCATACCTATAGTGTAAGTGGGACTCAGGTTACCCAAGTGAGTTAAAGGGAAGATTTTAATCTCACTAGGTAAACCATGAGTAGTGAGTTTGATTCCCACCTGGGTCGTAGGAATTTAATTAGTGACGAACTCATTAATCAAAATCCCTAAACCCATCCTTAGCCATAGTAGCAAAAAGTGGACGTTAATGAATAATAATATAGTGTAAATGATCAAATTTGATTAGAGATGTTGACAGTGTTTGATTGATTTATATTACTTCGGTCATTTAAAATTTGGTCATTTTAAATTCGCTTTATATCACTGCATTTGCAACCACTCAACTCAAGAAAAACTCCTGGTTTGCACTGACTCGTTGAGTGCCCTATTGAGTATCAAAGATGTATTCACAAACAACCCAATAGTAAAAAAAATACAAAATCAAATACAAATGCTCCGAGAGCTAAAAAGGGTCGTCTACTTCATGTGGATTCCAAGCCACGTGGGAATAGATGGAAACGAAAAAGCAGATGCAGCAGCCAGAGAAGCCCATCAACTTGACTCCATCACCCCAACAACAATTACATCTGCAGAACTCTACCAACCACTCAAAGAAGAAATGAATAAAAACTGGCAACACATGTGGAATGAATCCCAGAACAATAAACTAAAGACTATTAAAACCACCATCCGTTCATGGAAATATTCGACAAGAGACAACAGAAGAGATGAAGTTGTATTAGGAAGACTCCGAATTGGGCACACACGACTTACGCATGGCTATCTTATGACAAAAGATCAACCCCCGATTTGTGAGAAATGTAACACAGAACTGATTATATATCAAATATTAATGGAATGCCATAAGTATACAGATATTAGAAACAAATGCAATATCTCAAATAGTATAGAAGTGGCCCTTGGAAACCCGAAAGAACTCCATAAATTATTTAATTTTGTAAAAAACACGAGTTTATACAAAGAAATTTAAAGTTCAATTGTTTGTATCCTCGTTTATATTGTTAAAATGGCGATATGGATGAGGATACCAAAATGTGAATTATAAATATTACAGGGCGATGATAACCTGGTAGTTTTTCGCCCTTAAACCCTATACAACAACAACAACGGTCATTTAAAATGTTAATTCGAAAGCCTTGCTGTTGTTGCTTTCTGTAAGTAAGTATACAAACTTCAGTCTGTATTAAGCGAGTGTGACTGATTGTGCAGGACAGCCAATATCCCATCTGATAAGCACTTGAGTTATGCAAATGCTCTCCGTCGCTGTTATTGGATCTGCTCGTCAACATGTCATTCTTGATCTAGAATCTTCTCCTTTACTCATTTACTTCCCAACCTTGCTTCATGGGGCGTATGTGGGTATTGAGAGTATGTCTGCACTCATAAGCTGTAAACCAACTTATTTCTTTAGCTATTCCCGTAAAATAACAAAGACCAGCCTTAAGCTTGTACAGATTTAGGGAAATCTAGCTTTTTTGTAAGATTTCTCTTCACAGTAATTATCTATGGGAGATTGCACTCATTTTTCGGTTTTTGAAAGATTTCTTCAAATTTTCATCGGTTCTTCCAAAGAGATGATATAAATGAACTCCGTCATAATTTATATATACATACCTATATTTGTTTGTTACCGCATTTGCGATATATAAACATTTTATGTAAAACTAGAAGTGGGTGAAGCAGAGGAATGTCGTAAATTCTAAATACCTGTGTTAAAAAGTTCAAATAATTAATAAAAAAAGAAATAATACTAAACGGAAAATAAAAGAGAACATTCACATAATAAAAAATAGAAAAAGGGCCGTAAACAAAAAACCAGAAATCAAATACCTCAATCATATATTACATTTTTTTTAAAAGTAATCGATTTTTAATTTATGACGCGAAATATTCGAGTTCAAGCTTGACTTGTAAATAATCGATTATTAGTCAGCTGACTTAAACTACCTTGGGAACCTCTCAGTATCATATACCTCCTCTGTGAGGACAGTCGCAACGTAATTTAAAAAGTAAACGAGCACTTCAGAAATGTAAGAAGCAATTTATAATTAGATTTAAGAAATTTATCATAGATATAGGCACTTACTAATACAATATATAGCAAAATAATTATTAAGGGATGTGTTAAATTAATGTTATTAATAATTTTTTATATTTTTTTTAATAGGGATAGCCCCTGAAGAGGTGGCAATAAGCCACGAAACATGCAGGGCAGTTGCAATAAAGTTCGCACCGAAATAAATGTTTATTATTGGAGACCCTTGCTATAAACTTTGAAAAATACATAAATAATATTGTGTCCAGAATAATAAGAATAAATACTTATGTTATTATTCACCAAATAGAAAAATTGTATAAAACAAATGTTAATTCAAATTTAATGTCCCAAAGAAATTGAATTTTTACTTCTCAATCTTCAGTAAGACCTCATCTCTTACTAAGGCATGTTAACAATATCATAAAACACATTAGTCGAAGCTATATAATATTATTTTCATTGGTCTTGGACTGTGTGGTATATATGAAAATATTTTCAGTGTGACGGGTGTGATTTAAGATGTTACATTCTTACCCCTAAAATGTTTATTTGATCCATACGAGATTCGATATTTAATCGTTTCATTCAACACTGAAGTTCATAGAGGGCATAGTGGGGGGAGGGTAAAGAGAAGGGAATTCATGGATTGGAAATTATGAGTCGGATCGAAAAATGTTATAAAAAGAAATTTTGTTAAACTGATGATATTCTTCAATTGCTGTTCTTTGCATTTTACTAAGTCAAAGAACTTGAACTGCCTAGAAAAATCCACAAAAATAATAATATGAAACTTCTCTTGATTCATTCTTTTTGGTTTAACTATTTCAAAGCCTAGTTAACACAAGTTTTCCATTATTTCATTTATGCCCAAAACATAGTTATTTATTATAAAAGTGACGAAAGTAGATCATTTTACAACTCGAGTGAAACGTTTACCCACACGAGCGAAGCGAGTGTGGTAATTTCAGAGAGTTGTAAATTCTACTTTCGTCACAAGTGTAATATTAAATTTTTTCTGTAATCGTGTAATACATGATCAGATCTAACCAGAATATGAACAAAATTAGGATGTTGTGAAGATTATGGTATGTTGTTGGTAGGTTATAAGCATGGTTGTGAAAGGTTATAAGCATAGTTATAAAACAACTAGTGATTGTGAAGTATTGGAGTTATAAACAAGTGCAGGTTATAAACAAGGAAGGTAATTATTATTATATTTAAATTTTAAAATATATTGATTATTTCCACCAATAATTCATTCACATTTCAATTTATTTTGTTAAAATAAATTCTTACAATGTTAAAAAACATTTAAAAGCATTTAATTTCCAACTTCAAATTATTTTTTAATTTATACTTATTACTAATTACGAAGGCAATTCACTTTCTTCACTTGTGAAGTGATTACTTTCTTCACTCTATTGCAAAATGTTTCACTTTCTTCACTCATTTCAGTTTAGTAATGTTACCATTATTCAACGATTACAGAAAAAGTAATATTTTCATACTATTTAGCATAGAGATATTTATCTTCCGAAGATAGTTAAATATTTTATTAATGAAACGGGTGACAGCGGGTGTTAACATTTCTGGAAGTCTATTGATTAGTTCTCGTTGGTGATTAGTATGCCGACCTTAAGTGTGGTCTTGTTGTTTGGGGTTTAGGGCGAGAAACCACAAAAGCCACAATAGCCTGAAGTGATGCATGCCCCTGGAAGGGAATCCTACTAAATCCTCAAAACAAAGACAGCCAGTTGTGCTTCTTGTCAAAACCATAAATAAAATTAACGTTTTTGGAACTGATTAACATAGGTTAGTTTATTTTAGCGAATTGTATAGGAAATGCGTAATTTCGTTTTTCATTACACGTAAATCCTATAAAATTATGTTAATTTGTTTATCACCTTTCAAAAGCATATTATTTTTTTCACTAGGAAGAGATTGATGATATTGCAGATTATTTAATGATCGACTTAATGCTTAATTATTTGTTTATATATAATAGCAATGATGAGGTATAATGTGATTGTAATTGCTATAATTTTCACCGAAAATAAATCGGTTATTCAGAACACAGTATTGTGGCTCCTCACAATTGATTTTTAAAAACGCTTAGCGCTTTCAGCAATTTACTTTCTTATCATCAGAGCTACAAACAATAAAGCACAATAAATCAGGAGTTTGGTCTAAAACTTTTTAAAATTGTACATAATTGGCCATGCATATAAAACTCTGGAATGGGGACAGTCGGGATATTATCAGGGAGATATATGATCGGAGACTAGGTAAAAAATTGACAAGAGAGACTTTTAGGGGTGGTGGGGATGTGGCTAAATCCTGGCGAATATTGCCATATTTAGCTCGACTCTCTGAAATCCTGGCCAGGAAACTAAATAGACAGGGCATTAGAAAAGCCTACAGAAAGGGGGCATCACTGCAGAATTTTCTCTCTAAGATAGATAAATTTTATTGGCTAATATATACTTATTTTAGCATAAGTCTGGCCCATTTAGAGTCAGTAATCTTACTAATAGTATACAAAAAGATATATATATATATATATATATATATATATATATATACATTTTTTTCATACATTTTATACATATATTTTCCTTTGCACATTACCCATGCACAAAGGGCGTTTTTTGCTATATGTACCATACTATTACATTATATAACATGTATGTTCATAATACATCGTGTTTTGTGTACAAGAAATGATGTTCATAAATTTGTTCTTGAAATTAAAAAAAAAAAGAAAAGAAAAGGAAACAAAAAATGAAAAACAAAAATATAAATAAATAATATACATAATAAAAGAACAAACAATCAAAGTGATGAAAAATTAGTACGCATAATAAGAAAAATTGAAACAATCCAATAACATGTTAATTTAACTTCATTAAGAAAGTTATGCCTATTCTAATGCATTATTCTTGATGTAGGCGTTAAAAAGAAAAAAGAATGGCTGGAAGACTTAATATATTATTTTTTAAGTATGGTGTTTAAAACGTCCGCTGTTTCTATTAAGTTTTTTAGAAAAATGCCTAAATACTAATGGGTATTTTTTAAACAAACTCTTTAAATCCATTGGCCCCTGGTCTTTGTTTCTGAGAAGTGTTTGTTGGAGTGTGTTTCGTAATTGTGTAAGTGTAGATAAGGTGTTCTATAGTCTGTTCACTTGTTCTGTCACAGGGGCAGTTTTTGTCATTTAGTATTTTGAACCTATGTAAATAAGATTTAGTAGTTCCGTGACCATGTGTATGAGTACTTGTGTAGAGTAATAGTCAATAGCAGTACAGGTGTTGAGGTATTCCTCAATATTTGGGATGAATGTTTTTAAATGCTTGCCTTTCTCTGTTTCGTCCCATCGCTCCTGCCACTATTTTATTGTGTCCGTGCGTAACGTGTATTGTAGACTTTGTTTTGTTATGTTGGAGTATGTTATGGGAATTTTCTGGCCCTTGGATGTATTTTCGCAATTTTGTCAACTAATTCGTTTTCGTATAGTCCGGCATGTCCTTTGACCCAAGTCAAATATATTTTTGTGTTAATGTTTTGAATGCCTGTAATTAGTTGCCTTCTTTGTTCTGTCAATGGGTCATGTATGTCAGTGTTCAATAGTTTTTGTATTGTTACCTTGCTGTCTGTGTTTATAGTTACTTCTGTAATTTGTTTATTATTTACACGTAGTTTTACGTATTCGAGTGCGTTCATTAATGCAAGCGCTTCAGCTTGGTTGTTTGTACATAAAGGTCCTAGTCGGTATTTAAGTACGTCAGTGAGTATATTCTTATGAAAGACAATAAAAGCGCATCCTACATATTTTTTGTCCTTACTTCCGTCTGTGTAGATTTGAAATTCTGTTGTGTGAGTTGGAGTCAGTTCTATGTGTGGGTGTATAGCAGGATGTGTCCATTTTGAGTAATGTAAGGGTTTTTCAATGTCGGATGAGTTAATGTTTTGTATATGTGTGTTTTCATGTAGTAATAAATATTGTGTTTTTTGTTGATTTGCAAGTAATGAGATGGGTGTAATTCTCGCCAGAACACAGGCAGCTTCATATGAAATTGTTCTAAATCCCTTTATATATATATATATATATATATATATATATATATATATATAAGAACTAATGACATAATATTAACCTACTATATACAATAAAATAACAGACTTTAATAAATAACTTTTTAATAGATGTTTTCAAGTAGTATTTAAACTTCTAAAATACTTTATAATTTAATCTGATTAGTACTACTCAACATCATATGTATTTACTTTTATTTATTTGTTTACTGCGACGTGTTAATTGACTTCGTTGGACATTTCTATACTACAGTGTTTAATAATCAGATAGTGGTATATACTATGTCGTTGCCTAGTTGCATACTGCTGAAAGGAATAAGTACCCGTAAATCATATTCAGTTTATGAATGTCCTCAATACGGAGAATATTTTCCAGGGACATTAAGTCATCACTTGCGGCTATAAACTTCTTCAAGTATTGCTCTCTATGATAGCTGTATTCCGAGCATTGCAATAATAAATGTTTTAATCCATCCGAGATACATTTTTCTCTGAGATTAAGGATGCTACTCCTCTTGGAGACAGATCAGAGGTATACATGCTGAAGTGTGGGATGTGTTAGGACAGCTACGTTGGGAGAACAGAGAGGAAGTTGCGTATCAGGGCTAAAGAGCATATGGGAGCAGGCTCAAGAGTGTTATTCCCACTGAAGGGTTCATACCCATCAAGCTGGAGACCACCTGGTAAAAGTACTCTGAAGTGATCGCAAAGGTTATTCGATGGACATGGCGGAGTGTACTGAAATAAAACTGGAAAAAGCCAATAATAAGATGAATGCAAATGTGCAGGACACAAACGCTTCTCCCATGTCCAAGCTTGTCTCAGCCCCCTCCCTAGTGGATTGGATGGATCCCTTCGTCCTTAGTGCATCGGCAGGGTTATCCCAGTAGCATCTCTATCGACAAGTCCTACGCCCTGACCGTAAATGTTGTGCTTTTGTATTTTTAATGTTTAGATAATACGTAAATTTTAAGTTATTCCATTTTAATTATAAAAGGTTGTTGTTGAAACATTTTATTGTAGTAACTTTCATAGTTATATTGACTGTTTTACATGTAAGACCAATTGAGTACATTTAAAATAGTTTTAGACCAAACTTCTTTTTTATTGTGCTTTTTTTGTTTGTAGCTCTTGTGATGGGAATGTAAATTACTGAAACCGCTAAGCGTTTTTAAAAATAAATTGTGAGGAGCCACAAAACTGTGTTCCGAATAAACTGATTCATCATCCTCATCACCAGCAGAAACTAAAAATGAAAAAAAAAATGTTATTTGTAACCATCGAGACTTTAAGATGTGAATTCTAGATATACCAATTCAGGTGATGTAGAATAAAGAAAAGCCTGGACTTGAGCAATTTTCGAAATATTTCATCGATCCTAGGAAATCGATTAAAATTTAACAAATAAAATTCCTCAATGCCCGAAATCGAACCGGGAGGAGAATTGTTTAGGAAACGGCTAATAATCCCAAATATCTCCGTTATCGTTGTCCGGAGACAAAAATGTTCAGTTACTAATCTCTTTGATAATGTATTCTATTACAATTGTTATATACATTTGTCTTAATTTAGAATATTATTGAATGATCATTAAAAACAAAGCAAGTAATTTAAGATGTCCCGCTACTGAAGCTCTTGTGTGGGTGAATTGTTTCCTGATATGAGAGGTACGCTTGTTACGAGAAGAATGACTCTTTTAAGAAGTTTTTAGTAGAAATTCTACTGAAACTGAAGTAGGAGATTAGGCCTTTGTGGTGAAGTTTTATAAGATAATGCTCCTCAGAAATGTTCCTTTCATCCGATAAGTCCTAAAAGCGACGGTCGTGAAATTGGTTTTATACTTTGTAGATAAGCCCTAGAATGACCCACAAAGATAGCAGCCAGTTATGGCTAAAATTTCGTTACTTCATTCCATGGAAATAGCTCAATGTTAACGAATTAGTTTAGCTTTATGAAAAACATTTGATGTCAATTTTCGTAACTGTCATTCAAAAATTGCAGCCTCTTGAGTGTTATGAGAAATATATATATATACTAGCACAGATTCCCGGCTTCGCTCGGGAATTCATTGAGGCTGAATGCTGATGGTATTTTTTTGGCAAGGCTTTATTTTGCACAATATTTTGACATTTACCCGTCCCAGTGTTTAGGGTTAATACCCGTCGTTTCTGTGGATTTGTTAATAATAAAATTAATTTTTTATGTAAGACTTCACTGTCCTCCATATTGTCATATTTCCTGCTTCCTGTGCATTATGCATAGATTTGAATTATTAAGGACTAAATATTAACATACATTTGAATTAATTTTTCCAGGTGAGGTACCTGGTAGTTCATATTGAAATGAATTCTTGAGCAAATTTTTCTAAATAACAAAATAAATACTTTTGTTATGTGCATATTTGCCGAAACTACAATAGGAAACGAAATATCAATATTTTTAATTTCAGGTCTCCCTTATAACCCCCACTCCTGCCTGTCCCTAGAAAAAGTATGGCTTTTTATAAGGAAGGCGTTAGTGCTAATACACATACTGAGTGTTTTATTTAGTTCGGTTGAGTCTTTTGTGCCAAATAAAATTTTTCACTTCCGCTATAATTTTTAGCGTATATCTCGTTTATAATTCGGTATACGAAAAAAGTGTATATAACAAAAGTTACTCTAAATAGCAAAATAAACAACTTTTGTTATGTTGATATTTGCCGATAAACCAATAGGAAACGAAATATCGCTATTTTTAATTTCTGGCTTCCCTTAAAACCCCCACTCCTGCCCGTCCCTAGAAATGTTGGTATGGCTTCTTATAATGAAAGCGTTAGTGCCAATACACATACCGAGTTTTATTTATTTCGGTTGGGTCCCAAATAATATTGTTGACTCCCGCTATAGTCATAAGCGTATAACTCATTTAAACTTCGGAATACGATGAAAGTGTTTATGACAAAAGTTACTCTAAATAACAAAATAAACAAATTTGTTATGTGCATATTTGCGAAAAAAACAATAGAAAACGAAATATCGCGACTTTTAATTTCAGGCCTCCCTTATAACCCCCACTCCTGTTCGCCTGAGAGAAAATTAATATAGCCTATCTCTCAAGTTGGGCCAGACTGCTCATGGTGTGCCAATTTAATTTAAAATCGGTTAAGTAGTTTAAGAGTCCATCGTGGACAAACATCGTGACAGGAGATTTATATATATTAAGATATATATATATATATATATATATATATATATATATATATATATATCTCTCTCTCTCTCTCTCTCTCTCTCTATATATATATATATATATATATATATATATATATAGTTATATACAAAAACACACACACACACACACACACATATTACATGTATATAATACATATACGCATAAACACAAATATGACAGAACCTCAATAGCTTAAGAGAAACCTGCTAAAATTACCGCGTCTAGAGCTTTACGTAAATAAAATGTCTATTGATGACACCTAATTATATTCTATTTCATTCGTACTAAAGGCCTAATTAAAACCTTTTCGTACTTACGATTGATAGGAGACACATATTGAAAGATTCATTTATTGTAGTATAAGATGGAAGTAGAATATGCAGCAATTTTATTTAAGACTGAAAAGTAAACATACAATTTACTGAGTTGTTAATTAATTGTTAAATTAAACGTATAAAACAAGGACTGATGCTGAGGATTGTGTACTGTGGGAAAAAGGCTCATAATAAAGAATGTTTATGAAACATATTATTTTGATAACAATGAAGATGTGCAGATATTATGTATTCTTCCAGCCTATCGCCTTCTGGTTTCATTTTGATCATTAACAAGCTCTCAGTCTCTGGTTAACATTAAAAACGTCACGAAAGGGCTGCGTAAATTAAGCTCATTTATCTTGTGAAGTTATGCAATAGTTTACTTAGCTCCATCATGAATATTAAGTGAATAAATAAAATCGGCTATGAGAAACTTTCAGTCAATTTCAATAACCTCCAACGGAAAGCGCCTGAATTGTAAACAAACAGGTCTGCCAATTTCTAACAGCAGAACAGATAGATAGAAATATTCCTCACCGGAAAGAACCCCAATTACGGAAATGTATCTGTAATTTATAATGAATGAGGATAATTTTTATCTCAATCACTCATATTTTAGTAGTCCAAGAGCCTTAAGACCTTAAGGGGGGGGGATCAACACAACATATTTGAATGTATCTCGCGTTATAACGGTCTCTTGAAAACAAAATTTGGTATTTAAGCTTCGAATAAATTGGTAAACAACTGAGTATTGTTTATGAGGCATGAGTAGGAGTACCAATATCTCGGTTAATATACAAGATAGAGAATGAATGTATATAACAATATTTATAGTACATCTAATTTGCAATAATATTGGTTTTATACCATTTTTCGATCAGACGTATAGTAACGGTGACACTTCCAATTTTCGTAATTCTCTCTCTCTAACGCTCCTCCCCCTCGTCCGATTTTATCCATTAACGAACGTGATCTTTAGTTTAGTATGAAACTCTTATACATCGAGTTTGGCCACGATAAAACAATAATTGCGTCCGCTAGAGCGGTAAAAGACATATATATATATATATATATATATATATATATATATATATATATATACATGTACAATTTGGACGGACCTCATTTTCGTTATCTCCTAGGTAGGATCAATGGACATTTGAAGAATTGTTTCGAAAATCGCATCATGAGTACGATCTCAAAAGGTGATTTCCGTTATTGGAAATCTGCTAAAATAAATAAATGTTAATCTTTAACAACCCATGAAGGCTGAGGCTTGACATATGGCTTTAGTTGTACATCAAATGGACATCTTGGAGCATTCCCCGCCTTATTATGGTGGTAGTATGACAATACCACTTTCCTTCCTCGAGCTGCTGATTAGGTACTGTAGAACCGATCAGAATTCCAATCACAAAGCTTGGTGACTATTCAGATTAATATCATTTATCTCCCGGGAGTTGACCCTGCTATTTTTTGCACAACGAACCTGTGCATTACCACTGGACCTCAGCCACCCGCTTAGTTTGGAACGTTTAAATATCAATTTCGGGGAGATCTACTAAAATTAGTTATGACTTAATATGAAATAAGTATTTTTAGTTATGATAAAGCATTCCCATCGGTAAGGTGAATGTTGTAAAATCGGAAAGGTTAATTTCTAAATATAAACTTCATTCAGGCTTTTAACAGACTTGAATTTTTTCTTATCGTTTCTCTGAAAAGCTTTTATAATCGAAGGTGGGACGTATACGCTCTAAAAACAAATAGCAAAAAATGGCCTGATGACTTGATGGATATTCTCACAAGGTGATCAATTCGGGAGCACCTGACTATACTTTTTCTACTATCACATAGTAGAACCGGGCCACTTTGAGAATCGGGCCAATAGATTGAAGAGAGGAAGAATAATAGGACGAACAAAGTCGGCTTTCTTTCCGTCTTCTATTATTCCCTTTTTCTATTAAATCTCAAAAAAAATGAGACTATTTTATTCAATTTACTTATTGCCAACCTCAAATCAGTTTAAACCTGAAGTGTTTTTGGTTATTCACTCTACGCTTGATTCAACCCCTTGGAGTTACTGTGCTCGCTTTAAGTATTTATACTCATTCATTTGTAACATGTGAAGGGTTTCAGTAAGGATCTATTTGACTTTCACTATTCTACATTATCTTCGAACCAACCTGCTGCTTCATTTTTATCATTAATCACCCACTGCGGTTCTCTTTATTCTCCACCCTTTTATCCCAATGGCCGCATTTATGACTAAAGCTAAGAGGATATTATTAATTTTTTTACATCATTTAATTTTCTGGAGAATAAAAGAAACAATATTTGTTCATTTTAGCATATCTCCGTTGTTATACGTCGTATCGAATAATTGTATAGGACCAATCTTATTGAAAAGTGAATGTACTATAAATATTGTTATATACTTTTATTCTCTCTATCTTGAATATTAACCGAAATAATAGCCTTTTTGTAGTGTTCAGCCTTCAGTTAACCCCACTCCTACTCATGCTACATAAACTATACACTTTTATATAATAAACTATTTGAAGGTTAAATACCAAATATTGTTTTCCTTTATTTTGCAAGATACATGCAAATACTTTCTGTTAATCGCCCACCCACGTCTAGTTCTTGGATTACCAAAATTTGAGTGATCGAGATTAAAAAGTATTCTGATTCATTATAAATTACAGGAGGCTCAGGTTAGTTATTGAGTTAAACCGTTGACTTCATTCTTACATGGTAAACCTGTAGTGGCGAGTTCGATTCCAGCCTGGGCAATAGGCATTTATTTAGAGATAAACTCATTACATAAATAAAATCCTTTGTCCTGCCCATGCTAAAAACGAGTGGTAGCCTGTAGATAACCCGTCTCAATTAGTCTAAGTAGCATAAAGTTGACGTTAATAAATAAATAAATATAAATTACAGTCTTAGATATAGAGAATAATTTTCAATAAAATTAATATGTTACATTCAAATTGTTTTTCTTTCCGGTGAAGAATATTTCTATCTATCTTTTCAGTTGTGAGACAGACCTGTTAATAATATTTCTTGTTACTGTTTGTATTTATTCACGGTGTTGTTAAGTGTTAACAGTATGTAGATTTATCTATTGCAAAACTTCACGTGGGAAATCTGTTTAGTTTACATAGCCCCTGCGTGCCTGACGTTTTTCAAATCGGATTCCTTCTTCTTTTACATACTTTTTTATTTCTAGTTTGGATGAATAATTCTTCGTGAATCGGGTGCCTAGCCACGATATCCTAAGAATATAGTCTACTACTTTGCCTTATATCTACAGGTACGGACGGCTACGGAAAAGTATTTAAAGGTAGTATGACATGTTAGTTGTTAATTATTGTCCTTCTACAATGTATCACAGCTAGGTGTCTTATATAGAGATTTTGGGATAGAGAGAAGAAGTCCTTTTACGGATTGGTAGACGTACCTGGAGTTCTATGTTAGAGTACTGATCTAGGATATTTAGGGTACTGTCTCACAGCAGGTTGAAAAATTATTCTCGGGAATTAAAAATTAGGATATAATTTAGTATTTACTCTCAAAATATTCCGTTCAATAAATCTACAAAATACATTGATTTTATTATGTTTCATTGTACTAGCATTAGTTATGTTTTTTTGCAACTTTCCCATACACTCAGGAAATCCGTCTCTCATGGGAAATCAGGTGTTAAGGCTGTACTCGTATCTCAAATTTTAAGAACTGGGAACACGCATACGTGTGAGAGTGTTAAAGCGCTTTTTGTGTTAATATTTATTTATTAATACATTTTATTAATCATTTAATCTACTGCAATCTTTGATCTATTTAAATTAAATTATTTATTAACGTCCACTTTTTGCAACTAAGGCTAATTGGGATGGGTTATCTACAGGTTACCCTTTTCAAGCGAGGGTGGGACTAATTGATTTTATTTAATGAATTCCGTCACTAAATAAATTCCTATTGCCCAGGCGGGAATTGAACTCGCCACTCTCGGTTTACCACGTGAGATTAAGGTCATCGCTTTAACTCATATGACCAACCTGAGCACCTTTTGTTCAATTTATTTTTACATTAAATCCAATGTTAACCGTGTTAATTATTATTTCTTAACTCTTTAAATTGGTGTATTGTACCTCTAATTAACATTAAGCCTTTATATCACGAAGCGTGTTATTCCAAGCACTTTTACTATCTGAGATACATTGATAAATGTTCGAAATGACGCCATCAATTAGTATTTTATGCTCTAGAGACCGCAACATTACCATACTCAGAATTTAAACAATTAATATAGATCTAAGGATGAAGTTCCATAATCTGACCAGGGGATTAATGAGGGAGTAAAATACAAAATCATCTAAATCTCCGATAAAATGCACCCAAATGAGAAATGTTATATACCCAATTTTTTTTTAACAGAGTAATGGATATACTACAATTTTCGTTTTACAATTTATTTAATAACTCGAGTATTAAGTTATTTGTATTTTTCTTTCTATTTTACTTAACCCTCAAAAGCACTAGAGTGTTTTAACTAATGCTTCAGTATGAATAAACATCTTATCTCCAGCTTCAATGTTTTTACTTTATGTTTTCATGATTCTTATTATATGAGAAAAGGAGGATAGAATGTTTCAGGACATCATCAGCCTGTCACTCTAACATGGACGGACTTTCCAATAATTCAGGAATTGTGGTTTTTATGATAAATTGTAAGTATGTTAAAAGGCGTTCACTTATCTGTTATGGTAGTTAGTGTGTGCTTGATTTTATATTAACACCTCTGAATGAGTTAAGCGTTGTTTTTTATTATATTTAACCCTATATAAGTTAAAAATGTCACTTCCTCATGTGGAATTTGTAAATGCTAAAATGTTTTTACAAATGCCTGAAAATTACGGAAGCTGAGAAATATGTACACCGGGTTGTGAATAGGTACGTCTATTTATTAACGGATACGTTTTCTTATTTTAGAATCTACTTTCCCATCATCATAGATTCTAGATATTAAATTTGACACATTATAGTCTTTCCAATCTTTAGATAATATATTTAAATGAAAATCTTACATCACCCCAAGAAAGTACGAGTATCTTAAAAATAACAGAATTCTTTTAACATACTAGTGGCTTCATTACCGCTGAAAAACTGTAATATTGGATATCAGCCAAAATTATCGCATTTCTAAATAAAATACGAAATGTAATGTACGTATCGTTTTCTATTTTAAGACATAAAAACAATCCATTTAATACTTTATGTCACGTACAAGTTGTCTGTCGTAAAAGAGCTTGTGACATTTTCGTTATTAATTTCAGTGGCAATAATACTTTATTATAGTACTTCTTGTTAAAGAAAAACATTATATATACTTTTTGTTTAAAAACAATTATTATAGAAATATTACTCACGTTAAATTGGAAGAGGAATTTTCCGGGTGTTTGATATTCCATCCTGGAATTAATTTTAGCTAAAGTTAATTGCAGAGGTACTCTATCACTCCTCTTCCGAAAATTCCTAATAACAGATGTAAAATTGGGGAAACATTAACCTAATAATTACGCGCCACTGCTTAAAATATTTGAGGAAAAATTTAGTTTTTATGTCTTAATAATGAAAACATGTATAGCCAAATTAAAAAGGGAAAATAAAAAACGAAAATTAGACGGACGTGGTTAATATCTTTAATAGTATTATAATTAAGAGTATATTAATAAATGAATGTGGAAATAAATCGTACATAAATTCATCTCCAATCAGGTAAGCAAATTAATGTATAACTTTTTCTTCTTAGGTGGTCAGGCCCTGTTTGATATGTTTCAATATTCTTTTTATGTAAGTTTAGTAAGAATGTAGGTCGCCCCGCATTCTGACACAAAACGAACAAGACTGACGTCATCTTGTGAGTGATATTTACCCCTGTTGTATTGTGAAACCTTGAGAAAGGAACAATAGTGTTCTAATCCACTTAGGGAGTCGGATAGTTCTCGGTACTTGGCAGAGAAGTTTGCTTATATTCAACCAATTACAGGAGTGAGCAGGAGTAGAACTTGGAATCACAATTGCTCTGTCAATATGACTGCTCATTCGCCTGCCTTTAATAATGTGGCGAATTATTCCATAATTTAATTGAAATTACCAATTATAGTTTCATTAAATAACTTATTAATCTTTTCTAACGTTCTTCGTTAAGAAGACGTATGAGGACCGTCCATGTTAACAATATGAGGGACTTCTTTACTTAACAAACTTCCAATGAAATATAACTATAACTATGCTTTTTTGTTAGCCGAGATATCCAATTAATTAAAATGTGTTAACGCCTAAAGCCTTAACTCTGATATGAGGCTTTCAAGTAAATTTATTAGAAAAAATATTTGTCTTTGAGAAATTTGAAGGAACCAATAAACAGGAACATTCAGAACTCTTCAATCGTAGACAAATCCAGAGCCAACTACATGACCTCTCTCCACAGAAGAGTTTAAGCTCCCGTAAGAAAATGTCATTCTCGCCACAGATTGATCAACTCTGTTCTAACCTCTTTGCAGGGTGTGGTCTTCATTCTTATGAACAACTCAATACGGATAAATACGAATAAAAAAATAAAATGTTTTAAATTCAGAAATATGGCTCATTACTCTTACAAGAACCTCTCTCTCTCTCTCTCTCTCTCTCTCTCTCTCTCTCTCTCTCTCTATATATATATATATATATATATATATATATATATATATATTGGGTTGTAACATTGATTGAAACATGTGGTCGGTGGTTCTTTGACGAGCAAGCAAAGAAACACACGTCTCTTGGCGTTTTAACTGCTGACGTTCGTTGAGCTCGTGCGGGACCCAGGAATCGAGCTTTTTCACCTATCCAATCGTTTTAAATGCCTGGAGACCGTCATATGACTTGTGCCTAGCTCTGACTCAAGTTCTCTGACTGTTTTATGAGGGTCTTCTTCAACAGCTTTTTTAAGATCTTCGTCCTCCACTGATGAGTGAGGTCGTCCACGGGGCTGATTTTCTAAAGTCGTATCTCCTGAAGAAAATTTTGAATACCAACGACGAATAGTTCTTTCATTAGCACTTCCTTCGCCAAACACATGATTAATATTCCTTGCTGACTGGGCCGCGGAATGACCAAGTTTATACTCGTAAAAGAAAATTATTCAGAAATCGCGTGTTTCCATGTTCCCGATTGATGTTAAACTAAAATATGTAAGCCTACTTGGGACAAAAACAAACATAGCTTGCGACTAGAGGATTAACAAATGTTTATTATAGATGGTAAATATTTTGCTTGGAATCAACACACAACGTTTTAATCCTTTATAAAGATTAGGGTTTAAAAAATCGGACACTTCATGTGTTTCAACCCAATATATATATATATATATATATATATATATATATATATATATATATATATATATATATATATATATATACACACACTCACGCACATATGCTTAGTCCCACCATGGAGAAGATTGACAAACGGTCAATCTACTAGTAATCATTAGTCAAAAAAAGCTTGATCAACGTATTCAATATTAAGACACACGTAAGCCTATTTATAAATGAATGTGTTTTCGTATTTTAGCTTTTGCCTTCCCATCATCATAGATTCTAAATATTGGATTCGACACATTATAGCGTCTTTCCATTCTCCAGATAATATATTTAAATGAAAATCTTAAATTACCAGAAGAAAGTCTCTAAAAAGATACCATAATTCTTTTAACATATTAGTGGCTACAATATCACTGAAAAACTATAATATTGTATAACAACCAAAATCATTGCTTTTCTGAATAAAATATGAAATGTAGTTTGTATCGTTTTCTATTTTAAGACTTAAAAGCAATCTATTTAATAATTTATGTCACATACAAGTTGTCGGTCGTAATAGAGCTTTGTGACATTCTCGTTATTAATTACAATGACAAAAATACTTTATTATACTAGTTTATGCTATAAAAAAACATTATATATACTTCTTGTTTTAAAATAATTATTTTAGTTTAATATCTTAGCCTAATTTGGCACACGTGCCTCTGCAGCTAATATTTCGATACCTAACTATAAATCTCCAAACGAAATATTTTAAAAACTTTTTGGACACTCTACAACAATATCTTAATGAGACTGCTAAGGCTAATTTCAGTTTTTGAAATTGTCGAAGAATCAAATGAAGTGTATTTATTTATAATAAATAAAAAAATGCTTAATAGGATAAGACAAAATTATTTTTAAAGTAATAGATTTGGTAATTATGGTTTGCTTCAACGAAGTTGTTAATTTTAAGAAAATTAGAGTTAGTTTCTATAAATATTTTTACATAAATAACTTAAATAATACATTATGTGAAAAATATCACAAATTCAAAGAATGTGTATCCTAGCATCTATTAGTTAAATAATTAACTTATGTAAATTAATTAAATAATTCTTATAAATAAATAATTATTTACAAATATAATAGGCATTTGTAACTTATTAACCACTTTCATTATTATTCTCAAATTACTAATGGGTCATTTATGCTATTCACTTTAAAAATAAACTGTAATAATAAATACCCGTATTCTTTGATCAATTATTGTGACAAATATTATTTTACACTTAAAATTTTTTGTTAGTATTCATCTTGCACGTAAAAACATCCTTCTGATATGAACTTAATTCATTTTCGTAAGCAAAAGTATATATTTGGCACAGTCGGGCAGTGCGGTAATTTTATTGTTCCCAAAATGATTATTGACGGAGAGTTTGAACCATATTCATCCTACGATTATGCGTTTTATTATCTTTGTAATGTTTTTTTTTTCACAAACTTTAATATTTAGAATAAATATATTGAAAGAAAATGCATTATTTTTGAGTCTACAATGTCGGCCTGAATGTTGTCTCTCTGTCTGGATTTGCATTAAATACGAATCTTACTGCTGTCTTACGCTATTTAAATGATAAAATATGATTTTTCGAGTTTCCCCAATCCATAATGCCATCGGTTAATATAGTATGGAAATAACCAATAGGTATAGAGTTTCTATTTAACAGAGTTAACATAAACACGGACAAGAAACATAAACGACGGTATAGCGGGTGAACGACCACCGGAAGAAGTATCCGTAGACAACTGGAGGGGACGACTTCGCCCAAGGAAACCGGACAAGGCCTACATATATACCTAAGGTGAACACACACTCTTCAGTGTCAGAGATTGTACTGAGGAAGCTAGAAGCATGTCTAGCGAAACGTTGGCAACTAAAATGCAGACAAGGTCAATGCCCGAAGACCTTAACAGTATTAATGACCAGGACCGAGTCTACGAGTTTATTTGAATAACCTCTATGGGGAGGAGATCACTCGGAGAGTGAGGAGTTTTGAGAAGAAGAGCATCAGGAGGATATAACTCCTCTGCAGATTAGAATTTCTAAAGCGATGCAGAGACCATCAGGTCACTCCCAAATGTGCTAAGATCAGGAACAAGGAGAAGACGTTGAGGAAGGCAACCAAAAGATGCTCGTTAATAATGTTAAGAGCCATGATTGGAGATACACGGAAGTCTCTTGCACATACAGAGAACGAATTATTCCGAGAGCATCTGTCACTCAGTAATGTCATCAGCACCACTGATTGGTCAAAAGTAGACAGCATAGTATGGAGCGAAGGGGAAAGGAGAAAACGCAAGATACAAGACACCCAAAAACACAAATTCCACAAGTTGCAGTTAGCACAACAGCCAAGACCAGCTAACACCCCAGAAGATTTGGAAAACGTCGTCATTAACCTTACAGAGGAACCCCTAAAAAAGGAATGGATCGAATTACTTTCCAACGGCTTCAACTTTGCAGTCGCTCCTGGAAAAATCCCCTACGACAAAATAATTGTGGGCATAGAATGTGCCATACGCCATCTGGAAGAAGAGAAAGCCGAAGAGATTCGCGGAGAGATTTCACGCATTCTACGCCAAGCCAAACCACCTAAACGAAATCTCACAAAAGAGGAACTCCATGCGTTGAAGTAAATAAAACAACAAGACGACATACTAGTCCTGCCAGCCGACAAAGGAAATGCGACCGTTGTTATTAAGAGAGAATTGTACATTGAAAAGATGAAGAAACTACTTGAGGAATTCTTAACGGAAAAGGAAGCCCAGCTAGCCAAAATATGCCTACAATCTACATATTTTTTATTCAACGGCAATTTCTACTAACAAATGGAGGGAGCCAGCATGGGGTCGCCATTCAGTCCAAATGCAGCGGAAGCTTACATGGAGAAATTTGAAAAGATGGCACTGGAAACAGCAAGACTCCAACCGAAAACATGGTTCAGATATGTGGATGGGTCGTATGGCCACATGGAGAGGAAAACTTAGAAGAATGTCTGGAGCATCTTAACTCAATACACCCCAACATTGAGTTCACGATGGAGATCGAGCGCGAGAGCTGAGAGAATATCAGAGCCACAGAACCTCCCAAAGGAAAAAAGACACCTTTGTTAAGATAAACAAATAAGTAAAATAAAAAGAGTTTATTAGAGTTAACATATTTTAATGGGATTTTAGTTCTTCAATTTGACTATATAGGGAATAAAGGTTCCTATTTTGAAGGAATTAGTGTAAATAAGCGAATCTTTTTACCTGGTCTTTAGTTAGTAAAGATTTATTTGTAATCGAATCATATAAGCTGCCATCAGCTGGATCTTCAGAATCTGTACAACGTTATTCTGATGCTAATACTGGCGCCTTAATTAACTCTTTATTTTCAATTAAACATATGTCGAATAAATATATCTGAACCCGAAGATGAGATATGGAACGAACGGAATACTTCTGCAGCGTCATTTCAGAGGCTTTATTGCATTATGGTGGAGCATTCTAGATCCATAATAGATAGCGGCTCCATAATGGTGGTTTGAAAAACCCGTAATAACGTTTCATTTACAGGAACAAATTTTCCCAAACTAACCAATCTAGTAGAAGTACATAGTAAAAAAACTTGACATTCCAAATTACTAACCGGTATTCAACAGGCTGAAAACGATTATTTTTAATCGGTCCAGATGTACAAGAATCGACCGGCCATGACGGTTTTGACAGCCAGGTTTTACATAATCATTTAATTTCTATAAACACATTTTGAACTTGACAAAAGATTATCGATAATACTACCAATAACCTCTAAAGCCACTACAAAAAATAAAAATATTATGGATGAAATAAAATGTGTGAAGGGAGAGGGTCAGGGGATTTTTACCTTGAAAAGGGTTGACAGGACTTTGGATAATATGTATGCGGAAAATGAATTACTAAGCCCTGAAATGTATCAATAGCTAAACATGAGATCGCATTTACACATTTTTTATCAATAATTGTGAATTCAATCTGCAAATCGATAAAAAATAAAAAAACATATCGATCCATTAATTTACAAACCAGCCGAGAGATTTTTTTTATTAGATATCATATTATTGACATGAATGCTATACAGGATATGAAAATTACATTATTATTTATTATAGACCTGAATTTGCACTGGTCGCTAAGACATTGATCTTCATCAAAAAAATTGAATTTTTTCTATTGCACTGACGAGTGGGGCAATTAGAAACAAGAAAAATACACCAATGTATGTACTGCTTGAAAAAGAATGTATCTTCAAGAGGTGTAACTTCAGTGGGAATATATGGGAACCTTTTAAAAATTCATACGGGATTTAACTCCTAAATCTTATTATTATTATTAACGTTCACTTTTTGCTGCTATGGCTAATTGGGATGTGTTATCAAAAGTCGGGTTGGACGGTGAGACTAAGGATTTTATTTAATAAGTTCGTCACTAAAAAATGTCCTTTGCCCAGGCAAGAATCGAACTCGCCACTCTAGGTTTATCATGTGAGATTAAAGTAAACGCTTTAACTCAAACGGCTAACCTAAACCCCTTTAAATCTTATTTATTATTATCCTGGGTTACAAATTGTATTTGCTGTTGGCCAAATTAGCACCATTTCTAATAATGTGATTTTCCTTTCGAACACCCATGCCCCATGTTCAGCTTAGTCGCTGTTTTTCCTGTAAAAATAGAGAATATTAATTTATTAGCAGATTTCCCTTAAGGGAAATCAGCTATTGAGGTCGTTCTCATGACACGATTTTCGAAATTTTTCTTCGAACGCCCCGATCCTACCTAAGAGATAACGAAAATGAGGTCCGTTCAAAACAGTATATATATATATATATATATATATAAGGTTGTTACCGCTCCAGCGGTCGCAATTATTTTTTAATCGTTACCAAACTTGACATTTAGTCGTTCTATGGAAAAAGAAAAATCAAGTTCCTTAACCGCTGAAATCGGGTGAAGAGGGGGGGGTTTAGAGGGGAGGAATTTCGAAAATTCGAAATATCTCCGTTACTATAACTCAAAAACTTGTATAGAACCAATCTTATTGAAAATTAAATTTACTATAAATACTGTTATATACATGTATTCTCTATCCTGAATATTAACCGAGAAATTTGCATAATTCAGTTTTCAGCCTTCAGGAAATCACCACTTCTACTTATTTCATATTAACAATAAGCTGTTATTTCATGAACCACTTCATTACTATGTTAATACCAAATATTGTTTTCCTTGAACTTTTACTTTGTGAGATAGATGCAAACACGTTCTGTTGACCCTCTCCCCCTTCTTTTGTTCTTGTATTACTAAAATATGAGTGATTGAGGTAAAACTGATTTCTGATTCATTACAAATTACAGCACTAGTTTTAGTAAATTGTTTTCAATAAAATTAATATGTTATATTCAGATATACTTCATTAATTGTTTGTCTATCTATTCAGTGCTGCGAGGTTGGCTGGCCTGTTTGTTTCCAATTCAGACATTTCCTTTGTAGAGATTATTAACTTGTAAATTGACTGAAAGATTTCTCATTACCGTTTGTATTTATTCACTTAACATTCATGGTAGTGTTACCTTTTTTTATATTTATCTATTAACCTAATAGACCTTCGCGTGCGAAATCTGCTTAGTTTACGCAGCCCCTGCGTGACGGAATTTATTTGATACTTCCTATCAAAAATGGAGAATAGTAGGTGTCAGAACATCAGTGTGGGCAGTACGTGGAAACAATAAGCCAAACTTTAATAAAACATATTATTTTCATTACTCTTTTAACAACCAACATTTTAGCAATTGGTATAGAACTAAAGATAAAGTTCATAAACCGGACCATGAATTGGTGAGTGTAAAATACAAAATTATATATATATACACACACACACATATATCCGTGAAAATCCATCTATCCGAGAAATTTTAAATCACCAAATTCATAAAGAGTACTTAGTATACGCATGGCTAACTTGAGCCCTTAATTTTTTTTTTCTATCCCATGCATAGGATATCAGATTTTTAAGATTTAGTTTTCCGCTCTCTTACACCTCTCACTTAGGAACATCTCATAAGGCAGTATGGATAATACTATTACCGTAAAATGTTAAAATTTTGTGTTTCGTTTGAACCACTTTTAAAATTGTTGTTACATTGATTTTAGCGCATATCTTTCAAAATATTTTAAGTTGTAAAAGCTCTCTTTCTATTACGTGAATAGCTCAATAAAATTAACTTAAAAATTAGTCATTTATTTAAAAAGATGATCTGGATTGGGTTTTTTAAGTAAATTCGAAATTAGAGTCGTTAGTAACATATTTTGAATGACCTTGAGAAGCTTTATTGAATAATAATGAGACATTTCGGTGAGTTTTGCGTGTTTCAAGAACCGAAAACAGAGAGTAATGGTAATGGGCCACTTACTTAGACACGAGTCCTTACGAACATGCATGCGACAGAGAAGTTGTAAAGGGCTTCATCGATATTCATGAGAAATGTTGAGAAATTCGTTTTTTAAGCAACGTTTCAATTTATTTAAATGCAAATTAATATCCTCCTGTTGATAGTAGGAAAACATAATTAAAAAAACTTAACGCTATAAACCATTTCTAATTTTAAGGTAAATACTACAGGTGTATAACTGTAATGACGAGAATGCCTACAGAATTATATTGAGGGTAAAATTCTTTTAGAATTGAATGAGATGTGATGGTAAAGAGATTAACGAGTTTTAAGTCTCGTTCTCTGAAAAATAAAGTCTCCTGAGCGTAATGTTATTCCTTTGGAGTTTCTGAAGCATCCAGAGGCCATAATCTTCAATGGTGGGAGTTTCGTACTGCAGATAGTGGCATGGCGAGAAGCGAATATTGTTCAAATCCTCAAGAAAGGTATAATGAAATATAACTAAAACATTATAGTTGCGTAGTATTTCCAACAACACCGTCTGTGATATTTAATGGCGGGCGAAAGTATACTGCCAGAATGCCCATGCTTTCGTCAAGGACACTTAATAAGAGTTCACATGTTACAAGAGCAAGTAATTATATTTTATATTACATCATATTTATAGCATTAAGAATCTGCCTCCTCCAAATAGGTTTCATTTCAATAATAAGTAGTTTCGGAGGAAAGAGCCTCCAGTGATATCCTACTATTAGCAGATTTCCCTCAAGGGAAATCAGCTATTGAGGTCGTACTCATGACGGAGTTTTCGAAATTTTTGTTCAAATGTCCATCGATCCTACCTAGTAGATGACGAAAATGAGGTCCATTCAAAACTATATATATATATATATATTTGTCTGTTACCGCTCTAGCGGTCACAATTTTGTTTGATCGTTACCAAACTCGGTTTTTAGTCGTTTTATGTAAAAAGAAAGATCAAGTTCGTAAACGGCTGAAATCAGACCAGTGGGAGAGGGGGTTTAGAGGGGAGGATTTTCGAAAATTCGAAATATCTCCGTTACTATACGTCGGATCGAAAAATTGTATAGAATCAATCTTATTGCAAATATTGTTATATACATTTATTCTCTATCTTCAATATTAACGGAGATATTTGCATTTTTATTAAATCGTGGCGGCTAACGGATGGGAGTGACTTTCCTGCCAAAAGCTAGTTCAGCCATTTCCTTGACTGCTAGGCTCATGAAATTTCTCTATTGTAAAACTTCACGTGGGAAATCTGCTTAGTTTTCGCAGCCCCTGCATGACGGGCTTTCAGTACTGAGGTAGCAGTGGGAATTTAGGCTTGAACCTCCGAAAGCACTCAAATAAAATTTATGCGAAGAAGACAGATTTTTCACCAGCTGTCGTGGGCTGTCCTTCAGCCGAGATAATATGTTTGTCATAGAAAAATTAAACAACCAGTTGGTCTGAGCTCCCAATGATTTTCGATAAGCTTATGAACTGAGTTAAGCCTGGTTGAAAATACTAGAGGTATTCTAAGCCTGGAGAGAATAACTCTGGAGTGCCACTTCAGTGCTGGCGCCTCAGTTAATTGTGAGGTTACTATGATCTAAGGCATGGTTAGCTTTAGTTTTGAGGTGATCATGCCAAGAATAAAAACTGATCCGGGTGATAACTGGTCCAATAGGTTTACACACTATGGCGATGGCGTATTGATTACTGTTTGAACTACGGTGGTAACGGATGGTGTATTGGATTCGTTTGCGCGAGACTAAAGTAGAATAAGAATGAGCTCTTCGGGGAGGCTTGTATCTTTTGGAGGAGTACATGCTTCCCCACTTGTACAAGATCTACCCTTATTTACAAGGAACAATTACAAAATTATTATTATTATTTATTAACGTCCACTTTTTGCAAGTCAGGCTAACTGGGACGGGTTATCTACAGGTTACCACCCTTTTCTAGCCAGGGTGGGATTTTAGGATGTTATTTAATGAATTTCGTCACTAAATAATTTCCTTTGCCCAGGTGAGAATCGAACTCGCCACTCTAGGTTTGCCATGTGAGATAAAGGTCAACGCTTTAAGTCACATGGCTAACCTGAACTCCCTCAGACAAATTTAAACAATTGCAAAAGAGAGGAATAATAGAAATTGCCATGGAAACTAGAATTCATGTACCACAAATCTGTACGCCTACAGATTAAATAACCTCTCCAAAAATTAAACTAATATCATTCAAAACGGTAACTCGTGGCCATATATGACAGTGGAACTTGGGTTCTCATAAAAGAAAACAGGAAATCGCTGTTGATCTGGGAAAGAAAGGCTGGCCCTGGGAAAAATATTTGAAACAGCAATGATATCGTGCGTGCTAATGCAATATAAGTCGAGCCGGGTATTATATGCAGTTTAGATTGCTGTAGCTAGGACTTGTTGAATAAATGGAATCCATCATTCATAATTCCATAGGTTACAACAGGAGAAGATGGAAAAGAGGTAGACCCGGCAAAGGTTGCTTAATGACCTGGAGATGAACTTCTGGAGGTTGGTAATTGGAGTAGGGTGGCAGGGAAACGAGAGGAATGGTTATAAAATGTCCGTCACGTAGGGGCTGCGTAAACTAAGTAGATTTCCCATGTGAATTAATACAATAGACAAATCTCCACACGAGTGCCGAACAGTTACGGAAATGGCCGAACTAGCATTCCACATATATGTGTGTGTATATATATATATATATATATATATATATATACATACATATATATGGAATGCTAGTTCGGCCATTTCCGTAACTGTTCGGCACTCGTGTGGAGATTTGTCTATTGTATTAATTCACATGGGAAATCTACGTAGTTTACATATATATATATATATATATATATATATATATATGTGTGTGTGTGTTTGTGTGTGTGTGTGTGTGTGTGTGTAATTTTGAACGGACCTCATTTTCATCATCTCCTAGGTAGGATCGATGGAAATTTGAAGAAAAATTTCGAAAATCGCGTCTTGAGTACGCCCTCAATAGCTCATTTCCCTTAAGGGAAATCTGCTAAAAGGTGGAGGCACATGTTCTGGTCCATCAAGGCCTCGTATTTAAGTATATTACAAATGAATATTTTATGAAATGGGTTGAATCCGTCAATAATGACCAAATAATTTAAAAGACTGTCTAAATATTTATTTATGTAAAGGGCTTATACTAATCACAGTAAAGGAAAGCAATTTATTAATTGGATTTTTATTGGATTTATTTTATTTTCATTTGACATCCAAGTAAAAGTTAAAGCTTTTAGTTCGATATATAGAAAGTTATAGGTTTTTAGTTTAGTCCTCTAAATGGATTTTTTTTTTTACTCCGGTCTGTTTATAGAGTGGTGGCAAGGGAGCAGAGGAGAAGGGTGATTGAGCGCAGGCATCCAAATGGGGCCCGTTCATCCAATCAGACGGGGAAATGAGAGGTAATTCCGAAATTTCAGTGGTGATAATTCAATTTTTGGAGGCCCGCTGTGACAACCTTCATTGCCATATTCCTGAACGTAATGAGCCATTTCCATTCCCAGTCAATGAACAAGTTGCCCAAAACTGTACTTCAGAGAACTATGGGCTATGAGAGGAGTCTCTGCTATACGCAGCTTTTGCTGTGATGATAACAGCTCTCCCTACTCTGTTATCAGGTCCCATCAGTCTAATAACAGAGTACAAGTCGGAGGCTAACAATTAGGAACTTTGGGTTCGAACCAAAATATCCCTGAATCAGGAACTTGTGAATTGCCAACAGATCCTTGAATCCTAATCTATCCTTTTTTTCATGTATAGCATGTTTATTTTCAACATTAAAAAGGGCGAAAAAATATTTATATTTAAATCATCTAAAGCGGGTATGGTCAACCTTTGACATGTTGCCGGCCAAACTTACGTGTGCAAATACGTTCGCGGCCGCTTTTGAAAGTAGTGCCTTTTAAAGTAGCGTTCAAAATTTATTACAATTGATATCAGACATGAAATTATACGACAATTTAATTATAACACAATTTATTAAAATAACAAAATGAAATGAAAAAAATAGGCACAAGATTATAATTAAATCATAAAATTTGGAATTATTACAAACAACGAAAGTTAAATAGCGACACCAAAATCAATGAGCTTGAATTTAGGAAACCATCGATGTTCTGATTAATTCCACTAATACAAATACGAAAAGAATTTTCCAAATTATCGTCAGTCAGCCTTGTACGAAGTTTTGATTTATTAACTTGCATCAATGAAAAGAACTGTTGCATTTATAAGTACTCCCAAACGTACAAATATCTCCTCATCTTCCTCAAGTGGAATAATTAGTGTAATATTTTTGATTAATTGGGTTTTTCAAAATGTCTCGCGGGCCGGATCAAACCTTACCGTGGCCGGTGGTTGCCCACATATGGATCTAAAGTATATATGGTTGTCTCTGAGAAAAGACCAGTTCAATGACATTTAAATATACATAATAGATATTAACGGACTTCAGATATGCCATCTAGGAAAATGCGTCGAATGTGCTATTTATTAGACGATTGTTCATAACAAATCAACTAATATTACCTTTACAAAATGTTTTGTAACACCAACATGTGGTCAAAGAGCTGATAAAGAGTTATGTAAATCAAAATACTTACTTCGGTTTGAAGCATAGAAAAATCAGAGAACATGGGAAAGCAAATTCATTGATCTTTTTTAATAGTTTACATACTAAATACATTACAAGAACAGTGATTCCTCCCCACTGAGGATAGGCCCAGTGGCCCAACTGCTTTTGTACAGTCTAAATTTGTCTAATCAGGTACCTCCTACCGTTGGATTTTTCTTTTATCATATTCACTCTAGTTCCTCCGTCTGAAGATTTCATTGGGGGGGGGGTTATAGTTTTTTGATACTGTTTTCTACACTGTTGACCATACTATAAGCGTTATTTCTTAAGCATGGTCTCTGGAAGTGTATTCTGCATATATTAAAGCACTTTGTAGAGAACAAGACGTTTTTTATTGTTCCTGACTTATAATCTTTATACTGCAATTAAAATCTTTGTTTAATGAATAACTTTTCTTTTATTAAAATTCAGAATGCTTTCCAGTGATCCGTATGTCGCTGGAACCAAGTAATTCACAGTAAGAAGTTACATTCCTCGAGTGAATATTACGACCGAAGAGATTAAATATAAGTGGAGGAGGTGACACATCACTTTACTGATATTCGTCACTATTGTGTAGCGTGTTTATCGATTTTAGGAGTCAATGACTTGTAAAGAAATGTATTTATGTTTTTTTTTCTTTTTTTCAGAAACCGCATAATACGATTAGAGGTAAGCTATTGTTTACACCATAAGTTTTTAGTGTCCCTATTCCGCTAGAACAACAGTTCATTAAATCAGTTAATGTATCAATTTTAGGATATAAACGTTAATTTAGCTACTTCCTGCTGGAGATGAAACATTAATTGCCTAAAAGATACTCACTCTTTCATTAAACGAATCTTGTGGGAATGGAGTATTTTATGCCACCCGTCAAAACACTGTTTCGAAATACTTAATACCCTCTTAGAGTTTAGGACTCTCTCTCTCTCTCTCTCTCTCTCTCTCTCTCTCTCTCTCTCTCTCTAGCTCTCTCTCTCTCTCTCTCTCTCTCTCTCTCTCTCTCTCTCTCTTCTCTCTCTCTCTCTCTCTCTCTATCTCTCTCTCTCTCTCTCTCTTCTCTATCTCTCTCTCTCTCTCTCTCTCTCTATCTCTCTCTCTCTCTCTCACTCTCTCTCTCTCTCTCTCTCTCTCTCTCTCTCTCTCTCTCTCTCTCTCTCTCTCTCTCTCTCTCTCTCTCTCTTAGCCTTAGGGTTAATCTTAGGTGGATTGGCTCAAGTTCATAAAGTCGGAAGACAGAATTTATCAAGGCCACACATAAAATATTAATATCGAATAATATTAAAGTCTTGGAATTAATTTGGCGTTCCTCGCTAAATTGGTCTCTCAATTTCTCTCCCCTTCATTTTCTCTTCTGATCCTCAATCATTTCCCCTTTAAGACCTAATGTTAATTAATTTCAATACGATAACTGATATCGTTGAGTTAGATGATAACGCCCATATTATGCTACTACTACTCATAGGGCAATCTGTAGGTTACCAATCTCTTTTAGCCGGTGTAGGATTAAGGATTTTTTATTTATTTTACGTCCACTTTATGCTACTAGGCTAATCGGGACGGGTTATCTACAGGTTACCATCCTTTTCTAGCCAGGGTGGGCACAAGGAGTTTATTTAATGAGTCCGTCATTAAATAAATTTCTACTGCCCAGGGCGGGATTCGAACCCGCCACTCTAGGTATGCCATGCGAGATTAGGACCAACGCCCTAACTCGCACGGACAACCCGAGCCCCTATTAAGGATATTATTACATACCAAGAACATTAAGACTAGCACCTGAACACAAATGGCCAGACTGAGACCCTTTGCCAGATGTTAAAGCTTCATATATAAATTATATAATTATAATAAACATAAAAACGTGAAAATATATTTAAACTCGGTGGTATCAATTTTTTTACGCTTCAGAGAAGCCGAAGAACAATGGCATCAAAATTGAAAATCTTGTCTGTTTGTCTGTGCGCTCGTTTGTGCTTAGTTATTTGCATTTGTTCAGCCTAATTTAGAAAATAAATAAAACAACTACTAGCTTTTAAGAATCTAAAATAAAATGTAATTTCATATTTTTTCTAATTAATCTCGTTATTAATTTTAATAATATCTTAGTTATTAACCAGTGTATATCGTGTTGCGTATTTTAGTCCATGACAAAAATGCACAAAGGTTCGGCGGAGAACTGACTTCACTAGGATCTTGATTAAATGAGCTGACGTGTCTAAAGTCAGTGAGTTAAGCCACGATAAGGTTAATGGTTCAGTGAACGCTACGTGGCAGTTTAAGCCAGAGGAATATCTGAGGCCAAAAATATACAATATAGATAACCTCATAACTAAAAATAAGTAAAATATACGGCCCTATCTATGTAGGAATAAAAGGTTAGAGGAATCTGATTCCAAATTGATCTCCAAGCAACTTTCTAATACTGAGAAATATATATAAATACTAGCGGACCCGACAGACGTTGTCCTGCATGATATTTCAGGCGATTAGGATATTAAATTTAATAATATTATGTTTAAAACAAAAGCTACTTTTAATAACACAAAAAAACAACTTTTGTTATGTACACGTTTATATAAAAACAAATAGAAAATGAAATATCGCGAATTTTTTATTCAGGCCCCCTTATAACCCCCCACTCCCGTTCGAACCTAAAAAAATTAATATAGTTTATAATCATGGAACAAGTAATGCTAATTTTCGTAAGAAGTTTCATTAAGTTCGGTTCAATCGCTGGTGCCCAATAATATTGTTGGCTCCCACTTTAATTTTTTAGTGTATATCTTTGTTGTACGACAAAAGTTACTCTAAATAACAATATAAACAACTTTTATCCTGTGCATATTTGCCGAAAAACCAATAGGAAACGAAATATCGCTATTTTTAATTTTAGGCCTCCCTTACAACCCCCACTCCTGCTCCATTTGCCGGGCTGATTTTTGACTCTAAACCATCCAAAGCACCACCCAATCGCATACAAAAAAATTCATTCAAATCGGTCCAGTCGTTTAGGAGGAGTTCAAAAAAACACACTCGTACAGTAGAATATATATATATATATATATATATATATATATATATATATATATATATATATAAAGCTATACGAATATTCATATAATATATTTATTATTCAAGACATTTGTAAAAAATGAGCTGAGGAAAAAATGTCGTCATGCGGGGGAAACAAGACAGATTTCCTACATGCTGGAATGAATCGCAGCTGACATTATCTGGCATGCTACGCCCTATTTCAGTATGTAAGAACCATATTTAAACATGACTTGATATTAAAGCTGGAAATGAAATGTTTAGTGATAAAGTGGAACTGAAAAGCATGGGAGTGGTTGAGAAAAAAAATTATAGAATAGTTGTAGGACATTACTTTTTCAACGAGATTTTTTATAGCCCTCTAAGATGCAGTGCCTTTATTATGGGCGTGTTTACGATATTACATCTTACTCCTTCTCTAAAAGAGAACGACATCACATCTTCCTCCTCCAGGACCCATTTCACCCACTTACCAACATGATATTAACTTTTACATGAAACATTCAGCTATCTAGTTTGTAATGAACAAACATAAATTGTGACTGCCAGTGCAGGCATTATCTGCACATTCTGTTTACTATTTCTTAGAACTCAGTGCAAACAAAACTCAAAACGCATTCACACTAATGAGTATTACTATCGGGATAATTCACAGAACACCGGGAGGAACACATGATGTTATATAACAGAAAGGGCGCTGTAACGTTTGGCTGGAGGTCACTCGAATAGCTGGCTTCAAGTATAGACTACCTGATGGCAGCACAGTTCTTTTAATAATCAATATTATTATGAATAAAAAATAAGAGAGCCCTTGGTTTCTTCTATTCACGAAGTTGCGGATCTGTATGGGGCCCTAGGTGTTAACCAAGGCAACAACTTATGGAAGACTTATAGAGGCCTCTGTACGAAAAGTCAATATTACTAATTTCAACAAAAAACTGCCTTTGCATTTCACATCTAACAATAGAGAGTCAGGTCAACGGTTACATAACTGAGACTGGTTTCTGAAATCTGAGAGCTTTACCAAATTGAATTATTTTTATTTAGGCAGTACAAACTAAATGGTTTTATATAGCTTTTAAACTCGTTTTCTAATAATTTATGAAATCATTAATCATGATCTAATTATGAGGTAAAATAGTGAGGTCATTGAAGAGTTCAGAAGAAAGATTTATCACTTCATTCACAGGAATGGCGAAGAGAACGAGAGTCAACATTGCTAAACCCGATAAATAAAGTGTTTTTGTGCCTTACTTATATTACAAAGGACAGGCAAAGGACTTTCCGCCATAACCTGAGAACGCTTTCCAAATTAATGATTTTATATATATATATATATATATACACAATTTTTTAATAGTTTTACATTACAAAAGGCTCAGATTAGCACTGTGAGTTAAAGCGTTAGCTTTAATCTCACAGGGTAAATCTAGAGAGGCGAGTTCGATTCTCGCCTGGGCAGTCGGAATTAATTCAGTGACGAAGTCATTAAATAAAATCTTTACTTCCACCCTGGCTAGAAAAGGGTGGTAGCCGTCCCAGTTAGCCATAGTAGCAATAAGTGGACGTTAATAAACAATAATAATAATAAACTACAAAAATAACACATCATATTGCGTACCGTCAGATCTACATTATAATTAATATTTATTAACGTCCACTATTTGCTACTATGGCTGATTGGGGCGGATTATCAACAGGCTAACACATTTTTCTAGCCAGGGTGAGGCTAAAGATTTTATTTAATGAGTCTTTCACTAAATAAATTCCTTTTACATAGGTGGGAATCGAACTCAACATAGTTTAATATTAAATATTTTAATTACAAATATTTTCTTGCAATAATTTAATCTTAGGAAAATTCATATTCCTCGACCTGCAATCATTTTAATATAAGCTGTACTTAGTAAATGGTTTTATATATCTTCCTAACCTTGTCAAAACGTATTCCATGAAAAATGGGAAAGTTTATGTAGAGTATATATACAAGAAAATTTTCAGTTACATTAAAGAATTCTAGAAAATCATTAAGGAAATTGTCTCTTATCCAAGGCCAATCGAGGAATGGCCTGCAGTGAACTTGACATATGGTACACCACGTGGCTTGCGTGACTTATAAAAACATAAATTAGCCTACTTTATTTCCTTTCTTTCTCATGCTCCACTCCAGATGAAATTCTTTTAGTGCAATATTTGCAGCATGCCTTCTTTTTTTAAAAAAATAACAGATATCTTATATGAGTCGTCAAAATTGGAACAATATGGATATGAAAAAATATTTTTATTGTAAATAATTCTCTTTATGAAACTTTGATTAATTATAATTAGTAGTAGAGCAAAATATAGTCAGTGTTCATAATTCAATTCACGTATGACTTTAAAAGCACATAGAAAAATGTGTATGTACTTCCTTATTAACTTACTTGTGCTGATGATGGTGAGACAATATACATTATAATAATTGATGCAGATGAGGTTCACCAAATAATACTCACCTGGAAAAAAAAAATAAAACTATTTTAGAACATAAGAAATGGCATAATGATGGGTAATAAAATCCAAGAACCAGTCCTGTTTAGGGTGTGCAGATCAAATAAATCGCCTACATCCTCACAGCTACTATGAAATATGAATATTGAATTACTTACGGTTTACTCCATTTTTGTAAATTACTATGAGGATTTTGAGACCTCACTACAACTGGTTCCAAATAAACAAGTTAACAGGTATATAGATACACATTTTCCGCTTTCTTCCCGTTATATATATATATATATAAAAGAGCAAATAAAAATTTCACCTTACACTTAATAAGCCTTAGCAGATTTACCTTAAGTGAAATCAGAAACTATGGTTGTAATCATGATGCAATTTCCAAAAAATTGTCTCAAATACCTTTCGATTGGATAATAAAAATGACGTCAAAATTATACATGTATATATATAATTGTAACCTCTGTCTGTACATTGATTTTTTTGTCGAAATTTCACGATACTTTTCAGTTTCACAAGCCATAGGACACGATATCTGCAATTTGTGGCTTTGGTGTCTGTTTGTTTGTTATCTTTTTACGCATGAACGGCATAACAAAATTTTATGAAACCTGATAAATATATTACAATTAACCCAACTTAGACTATAGGCTATACTAATATTTTCCGAGACTAACAGGAGTTGGGGTATAAGGGAGGCCAGAATGAAAAATTGCGCTACTTTGTTTTTTCAGCAAAAGTGTTTATTGTTTTATTTAAAGTAACTTTTTTATATACACTTTTGTCCTATACCAAAGTGTACATGATATCTACTCTAAAAACGCTACAGTGGGAGTCAACAATTTTAAAGGGCACTAATAACTGAACCGAATTAAACTAAATTCGGTATGTAAATTAGCATCCACGATTCCATGAATGTAAGCTATATTAACTTTTTTAGGGACGAGCAGGAGTGGGGGTAGTAGGGGAGGCATTATATCAAAACTCGCCGTATTTTGTTTCCTGTTAGTATTTCGACATGAGAAGGGTTTTAGTTTGATATTTAGAGTAACGTTTGTTATTTTTACCATCAATATTTAGCCTCAACTGGTTTCTTATAAATTATAAATAATAAAAAAAATCTGCGTCACGTATGGGCTGCGTAAACTAAGCAGTTTTCTCCCGCGCTGCATATACCGATCTGATCTCAGGATATATTGTATATTTCCAAATGATTATCAGATGAGTAGAAGTGGGCGGTCAATAAAATCTTAACTCATGACGTCAACGTTGCTCAACACGCAACTTATTTGCATGTATCTCGTTTAGTAAAGATCTGTTGAAAAGAATATTGGGCATTTAGGCTTAGAATAATAAGACGTTTCAAGATATTTTTTTTCCTATTGTTAAAGTACGGTCACTAAAACTGAAAATTAAAAAAAAAATGCATACACCTGGGTTAATATAAAAGATGGTCATCTCACTTGGCTGACTCCTTTAGTTCGAAATCTTTCAAGGAACATACATGTTGCATTATGCTGCCGAAATAAAAATTGTCTATACTGCTTTGTGCCCAGTGGTGTAAAGAATATATATATATATATATATATATATATATATATCTAAAAAGAAAGTAAAAGTTAGAGAGAGCTAAAGTAATGTGGTTTAAGGGGAAGCGTTGGACACTAATGGCCGAAGATCGATGGGAACAGCTTTCTGGGTTTCAGATTTCATGAGAAGGATATATCGGGTTTCCAGTATGAATGAGCACTGGTTCTCCAGAACAGCACAAGTATTTTATGCTGGTTCCAGACATCCTAGAACAATCAATCATTTCTAAGGGTAATATATGGTATGCTTGTGTGAGGGTATATATATATATATATATATATATATAAATGCTCTCTTACTTTTAAAATAAATATAACGTAAATTTTTAGGCAAAGTTAATTATTAGCGAACATTTCGGCTTGTAGTCTTCAACTAGGACATGGGTCTTAAGAAGGTAGGAAATGGAAGTAATAAATCCATCTGATACCAGTCATAAAATAAATAATAAGACATAATTAAAAATATATAGTAAATAATAAACTAAAGTAAGAAATGGGTAAGGTCTGCGTAAACTAATTATGCCTTTGTGCAATAATAAAAAATGCCTTTGTGTTGTTAAAAAAATCTAATTTATTACATATGCAATTTATTAAAAAAAATAAGATAATCGAGACGATAATATAGGATTCTGGACGTGAGATACCCCGTGAGATAGAATGACATATTTATATATAAGACCACACAGCAGTGAACCAGCAGTAGAATCATAAATCAGAGACTAGAAATAAAAAGGATACAACTGATAATTATTTGATCGTCAACAAAGCCTTTTATATCTTGGGAATAATGTTTTTCCTTAAACTAAGAATTTCCAAAACACAAGTGCGCCTGTAGTGTATTACTTATTTATCACTAAAACGGATGACGTTTCAAAACTGAATTAAACTGGGCTTATCTCAAGCTGAAACCATGAATACATTTACTAATATGTGTTATAAATGAGCTGGATGCAGTCAGAGCAGACATGTTTATTGCATGGTTTCACCGATGACAATACACACAAAATTAAGCCTTTGTTAGTAGTGGTTTGATCTGAATTCATAAACAATTTAGTTTAATAGTCACTCATCTGGTTCAAGCTAGACAAACCTACACGAGTCCCTTCGGCTAAGGCCATCATAAGTTAAAATTTTGCTCTGTCTGATGTAAATAAAGTTTGACCTGCGCGCCACATGAATTCCTTGCACGTATCTAAAATACGTACTGACAAATTGATTTTTTTTTTTTATTTATTTTTTTTATTTTAACATTCGCATTTTTTACCCCTTCGTCGATTTGGATCATAACGGGAAGTGCACTAATAGACGTTACAAGAACCCCAAATATGAAAACTGAACACTCTAACACTAATCGTTTTTGAGTTATCCAACATATTTACATCTGCACGTACGCACAGATGTCACGCTGAAACTAGTCAAAATGAGATCAAGACGGATCAAAACTGATAATTCCCTTGAAATCTGAAAACCGAAAATATTTGCGATTTCAATCCTTCTTTTATTTTGTACAAGTAAGTATTAAAACACTACTTCTTCCGGGCGGAGAGAGGGGTATGTTTTGCTATATTTCCCCCCCCCCCAATAGTTATTTATTTGAATACATGTTCCATTGCCACATGGCATATTACATGTATGATTATGTTTAAATACATTTTTATTTTATAATATATACACACGTTAATCAAATATCTATTTAAATATAATATTAAAAAAATAAAAATAAAATATTAAAATAAGTAAGATAATTACAAATAAAATTTATAAATGAAATGAAAAATAAATAAAATAAGAAAAAAAAATCAATTAAAGTTAAACTCAACCGATGTTTAATTTGCGAGTCTATGTAAGGTAAATATTTTGAATTATAATTACCATTCCTCACAATCAACTTTACATTCTAATGGATTTTTGCTACATACATATCTATACTTTTGATCAATTTTATAAGTTCTTTATTATATTTGTTAAATATAATATGAGGTGGTTCTGGCCAATAACCTCCTTTTAAAATTATGTTCATTATTAAATTTGATCAAGTGTATATATGGATATATGTAGTATTTACAGGCTATACCTGCTAATTGATTTCGTGAAAAGGTAAACCCGATTTTCACGTGATCGGATAAGGGAATAAGAGGGTCACAAGGACATGCAGTGGTTTCCCGTTGTCTTCTACATCAGATTATCCATCAATAAAGGCGTCGTGAGGAAAATTCCATTCACACCAGCATAGGCATGAGTGGAGAAAATTCGATTCAAAGTCAGAGTTGTTAGATAGCCATCCCTCCATAGCCTGCAGCCTAAAAAATTAAGTGAAGACTAAATAACTCCTTTCTTTCCTAAGCATACCGTAAATTCGTTCTGCCATACCTCTTTTATGTCTGTGAAGCATGAGGTGGGAGTAGGATAGGTATTGATTACCAAATAAGCCTCCAAATAGAGGCGAGTAAATTACAAAATACTCTTGGATAAGGATTGGTAGATAAAGAACATTAAAAGAGAGAGCATCAAAAGCCGCAGATTAAAATCTTGGGAAGGATTGAGCCCTTACAAAAAGATCATAGATAACAATGGAGATTATAAATTACGAATGGAAAAGAATGGACATCCATAGAGACTTTCAGATGTAAAGTAAATTAAAATAAGAAAGAAAAAAATTAAAATTCCGAAATAATACCTAAAGAGACCTGAGGGGTTGACTAACGGATCTTTCCTATGATTTATATTATCTTGGTCTGAAAATGAGTCATTTTGTACTCTGAATTTATGACGGTGGGTGTTGTATTTGTATGATAAATTATTAGATTAAGTATAAAATGAGCTGAATGCTTAAGTAAAAAAAATACGTATATCTCATGCTTTCCATTTTTCAATACGTGGCCTAAAAGACGTTCTTATTGACCTGGTATAACATAACAATCTTCCAAGAACTTAATTGCTCTGACTTTTAACAATATTTAAACTGATCACATTTAACCTAATATGGCCAGGCCCTCTTCATCTCGAGCTCAAAACTCTAACGTCTAACCCTGAATCTATTTTGAAAAAAATCGTTAATCCCTTAAAATTTAAATTAATGTAAAATTTATTATCATTGTCCTCATTTTAATCTGAGAATATCGAATCATGGTGCTCAGTGTCCTTCATGTATGGGCTCCGATGAGCTGTCATAAATTCCATCGATGTTTCTACACTCGCAGACAGCCCTTAGTGTACAATAATCCCACATCTCAGACATCTGGAGTACCTAGTTGGCACCTAGTTCATGAACACTCACTATTTCCTTCTACCACATTTTCAAATTTTCTTTTTTCTAGTTCCATTAAAAATTTTGGAATTTGGTAGGATTTGATATATTTTATTTTGTACATGTGGATCGGGATCGAGTCTGAGTTCTAAATTGTTTACACTTAAGGAAACTTTATAAAATTGTCCTTGTATATTTATAAATAGTTTCCGCATTCTTAAATTATTAACAGTTTAGCTTGAATTATGAAAATACATTTCATACTATTTTCCATCCTTAATTCATGGATTTTGCATTACGAAATTTCTCAAAATAATTAATATACCATGAATTATTCATTAAATAAATATTTCAATGTTTCAAAGATTATCTAAAGTTACAAAGATTTATCACAGATCGTCGAATAGAACGTAATGGGTAAGAGATAAGGCGGGGGGGGGAGGAGGCAAGATACATACATTACATTAACATACCCATTAATATTAATGAACCTATATGGATTATTTTGATAATACAATGATCTTATTGTTAACTCTTGTGAAACTAACTTTTAATTATTTAAATTACAATATTTATGGCTGTTGTAACGTCTAGTTGTGTACAGTTATTTTCGATAAAAAACGACAAAGAGACAGCGGGGGTTTTTGAAGGGGCGGAAATAAATATTTGAAAATTTGTCGAACCTATTCGAGGCACAAAAAATGGCTAAAGAACCATTTTTGTTTTCCATGAAGGCAATTAAAAATTATGTTCTATTCATTTTTTGTTCAGATACATTAAAACGACATGCCGTGGCATTCCATTAATATCCAATTAGTTTGAATTGAATTAATTTCAAATAAAGGTCATCACACATTATTTTTATTTCATTTATTTTTTGTTCAATCAAATGGTGCCTACATAAGATTTTTATATTCACTTTACTTATTTGAGTATATATTGTTCAGCTCAGCATACGACGATTGGTGACTGTAAGCGCTATATATTTATAATTAGTAACTTTATTCTAGAAATTGGTAATTTTTTTTTACCTTATACCCTTTTATAATAAACCATCGGCCAGTTAAGCAAGGAAATCTTAAGTACTTTTTTTTCGTATACAAAGGAATTGTTGAAGCTTGGAAGCCCATTTCTGATTATGTAAATAGCAATTCAATGGCTTCTTCGAGCGAATAAAAAAATAAACATTGGTATAATTGTCTACAGTTGAAACATAGCTCAAGCCGCCTTTGAAGACTTAAAAGGGTTTCTATTTATAACGGTTCTGTAGGAAATAAATCTGAAAAGAGAATTACATAATAAGTATTTTTTTATTGGTAATTCTTTGTTTTAAATGTAAAAGTCGTCTTATGTGAATTAAACGGTTACACTCAATATTTTCTCTAAATAAAATAATCGTTAAATTATTGAGCCTCAGGATAGCCATGTGTGTTAAGGTATAGGTCTAAATTCACTTCATAAACCTAGCCTAGTCAGTTCGATTCCCGTTCTAATAAGCAAGGCAATAAGAATTTATTTCGTAACAAGCACCCTAAAGAAAATCATAATGCCCACCCTGGTTAGAAAAGGGCGCCTATAAATCACCCGACCCGATTAGTCATATCAGCATAAGGTGGACGTAAATTAATAACAATAACATAAATTTAATTGAAAAAATAAATGGACGGAAACCTGAACACTTAACCATTTTAATCCCTTGCGAAAACGGATGGATTTGAGGAATCTACTAGGGTTAAAATAATTCAGATAATAAGGTGTACTTTCTGTTAAAATATAACAACACAAAGGTTGAGCTATTAATTGAAACTGTATTACAAAAATAATCGGTTTCAAACACTGATTGCTAAGAAAGACTAACTGCCCTTTGAAACGGCCAAGAAAGCATGAAAGAACGACTTCAGTCTCGATAGATGACACGTGAGCTATCTGGTCATAAACTATCATAAACAGATTGGGATTATGGTCCAAAGAAACTATTCTGTGTCGATCATCTACCATATCCATCTAGCGTAATCAGTGTTTCGGCACCAACCAGCAGAAATCATGAAAAAAAAGATCTAATAAATTATTTATTTTATTTTATATTTTTTCCCCTGTTATGGTGTACTCAGAAAGTGAGTGTTTAGAGTCTACAGACAGTCAAAACGCCTGAGTGTATCTTTTTTCATTTTTTCACCATGCTTTAACAATTACAGCTAAAAATAATAGAAAAAGAGCCTAAATAAAATGCAGATTAAGAATAAACTCTTAATTGGAGCAATTTGAGGAATTCCTTCACAATAAGCTCCACAAACATTATTTTCATTTGAAGGAAATTCCAAAGAAGCAACAAAAGCTTAGAGACAATATAAAACAGAATTCATGCACTGTGTAAGATAAAGTATATTTTTAAATAAGAGGTAATCCATGAAACATGGATATTTTTAATAACCATTGAGTAATCCATATAATTTATTTGCCATTTATTAGTAGTTAAGTGAAGTGGTCATGTGTTTGTTAGAATTTCGGATCACGCCCAATGATTTATCAAACGTAAATAATAAAACAAAACGATGACGCTAAGTCTTTGTGATGCTGTCTCTCACTCTTGAATATTCATTATCTTTTGCAAAACATAAAAAATTTTGGTGCAAGTTTTAACAAATATTTTTGGTTGTTCATTTATTAAAAAACCACAAGAAAAAAATAGCATTACGAATAAAGGTAGTCAATTATATTGTGAATAATAGTTTGTTTTAACAATGTTCTTATTATTATCAGAGGTTCCAGTGACGTCCATTCATATATATTTATTTATATCCGTTAATAATTATATCTGATATCTTGCCGGCAAGATCTCATTTACTTTCGTGAGTCAAAGCTAAGTAATTAATTCGCCAAGTACGTCATGGAGGAGATAAAAATACTCATTTACAAAAGTCTCATCAGTTAGAAATATTACATAAGCATCATCTGATAAGTTGGTAAATGTAAGGAAAAGTTACCTTTTATACTTTGTCCCGCGTTGCCAGAACATAAAACATTCGTTTTATTGCCAAATATACAATGTTAATGTAAATTTATATTTTGCAGTATGAGGTTTACTCAAGATTACAAAAAGAATTGTAACTTTTAAAGTTCTTTTTGGTTTTCTTTTCCTTTGTTTTCGGTTGCCATTGATCATTAGTTGCGTCCGAGAGTGGGACCTCGAGAGATTCCTGATCAGTTTTACTTAGAGAGCCATCAACTCTATCTACAACTGGTGTAAACCCCAATAAATAAGACAAATTGTCCGACTGAGCCTCGTTCTCAGTTATTGCGAGGAATAAATAAAGTCCGCCATGTAGGGTGTGCGTTAACTAAGCAGATTTCCCACGTGCGCCACGTATTTGCATTTATCTCAAAACTTTAAAGTTCAATTTGAACAATATATGGTAGTTAGACAAAAATTGCGACCGCTGGAGCGTTAACAGATATATATATATATATATATATATATATATATATATATATTGAGTTGGTATTCTGGCAGGTGGAAGTGACTTCTAATGTAGGTAGGATGAAATAATTGGATATGCTTCCACTATAACAATTTATTAAAACGGCAGAGCGCTTTCGATGTTGTGCATCATCGTCAGTGCCCGAAGGTCTTGGACGTTGACCTCACGGCTCTTGGAGCTAGACTGTCAACATCCAGTTGTCAGTCCAGCTCAAAGAGCCACCAGGTCCAAGACCTTCGGCCACTGAAGATGATGCACTGCATCGAAAGCGCTCTGTCATTTTAATAAAATGTTATAGTGGAAGCGTAGCCAATTATTTCATCCTACCTACATTACAAATGTATATATAATTTTGAACGGACCTCATTTTCGTCATCTACTAGGTAGGATCGATGGACAATTGAAGAAAGTTTTTGAAAATCGCATGAGGAGTACAACCTCAATAGCTCATTTCCCCTAAGGGAAATCTGCTGAAACACAGCTATTTACAATTTTATTTTTATAAGATGCCTTGTAAGCTCCATTTACGCAAACAAAAAGTATTTACTTCACTTTGAAAAAAAAAAATATTAATAGTTAATACCAAAACTCATTTACAAAGATTTGATACAGTTCGTGTTACTTTATGATTCAGGTGAATATGCATATATTTGAATGAATAAACTTCTAAATAATGTAGTATTGAAAGCGGTAAATTCAGATGAACATGTATTTACTGAGTGCTCATTATGAACCGCCGAAGTTGTAAAAAATGTATTACTATTTTAGCAATAGAAACGTCTAATATTGCGTAATAACTTATAACTTCAAAGCTACTGAAGTATTCTTTCAAAAATACTCCCTTTTCTAAAATGATCAGGAATGGGCCAAAATACATTTAATATTTAATTTAACACCATGTTAGGTTAAAATATGTTGTTACTTATTAATGCCCACTTTGTGCTAAAGAGGCTATTAGCTTGGCTGACTAAAGACCTTTTTCCATTCAGAGTGGGGCTAAGGATTTTATTTAATAAGTTCTTCACTAAATAAATTCCTATTGCCCAGGTGAGAATCCGATTCAAGACTCCAGGTTTATTAATGTGATTAGGAGCTACGACTTAATGGCAAACCTGAGACCTGTTAGCATAAAAGAATATTATACGTGCTAGCTCATATCTAAATTTGGAAGTCAAAATATTTTTCTATTCAATTCTTCGCTCAATAGCTGTGAAAAAATGAAAAATACTATTATAAAAATGAAATAGCTAGTTGAAATAAAATTTTGGTCCCATTTCTTCTAAGAGATTTCCAATACTAGGGAAAATAGAAAGGTAACAGGGACTTCGCCCGACCCCATATTTCCGAACGAGACCTTTCAACCAATCCATTAAGGTATGAAAGAAATTTACCAAAAGTTTTGAAGGAAGACAGATCGGGTGCAAGTGGAATTTGGCAAAAGTAACTTTGAAACACGGCCATCAATAAGAAGGTATGCCAAATTTCATGAGTTTATTAAGTTATAGAAAACCACCTACGACATTCTGTTGCAAAATGATCAGCGTACATTCAGAACGGCTCTAAGGTTTGTGAGACAACGGACTCTAAAAACGCAAATTCTGCCAGGACTAAATACTGGATTTTTTCAATTCCCGTCAGATTTAATGTGACTGTAGTTTTAAGAACTAGAAAAACACAGCTGATGTCAATACTCACTGTGGGCTTCTTTTATGGTACCACCCGCTAAGACAACTTGGAGGATCAAGCCCGCTCTTCTCTTCAGCATTCACCCAATATTTCTGTAAAGAACCAACAATAAATTAATTAGCTAATTTTAAATAAATAAATAATGGCTATTCCTAGAGCATAGGTTTTGTTTCTTTTTTTTTCTTTTAGCAGATTTCCTTTAAGGGAAATCAGCTATTGAGGTCGTACTCATGACGCGAGTTTCGAAAAATTTCTTCAAATGTCCATCGAACCTACCTAGGAGATGACGAAAATGAGGTCCGTTCAAAATTATATATATATATATATATATATATATATATATATATATATATATATATTTGTCTGTTAACGCTCTAGCGGTCGCAATTTTTGTTTGATCGTTACCAAACTCGGAATTTAATCGTTTTATGTAAAAAGGAAGATCAAGTTCGTTAATGGCTGAAATCGGACCAGTGGGAGGGGGGGGGTTAGAGGGGGATTTTTGAAAATTCAAAATATCTCCGTTATTTTGCGTCGGATCGAAACATTACATAGAATCAATCTTATTTCAAATTACATTTACTATAAATATTGTTCTATACATTTATTCTGTATCTTGAATATTAACCGAGATATTTGCATTTGTATTGTTTGTGTCTGCCGACTCGGCTGTCCCGGACTTTCCGCCAAGAGCTCTGGCGGCCGATTCCGTAACTAATCGTCCCTAGTGAATAGGTTTAGACGTCCCTTACTACTACAGTTGTTATTGGGCAGATTTCTCTACTATAAAACTTCACGTTGGAAATCTGCTTAGTTTACGCAGCCACTGCGTGACAGACTTCTTATATTTCATAAAGAAACTTTTCAGAAATGTCAATATATTCTTACAACAAATACTAAAGTGCCGAGGAAGACAATAGTGGCATGCAAGCTTGAAATCTTCTTGAATTGGTTCGTATGTATGGTTAAGGTGAGTAGAATACGAGTAGGGATTTACTGATAAGGGAAAACAAATTACAAATAACTTGAAGAGATTGCAGAACAATAAATGTTTAACAAGATTAATTATTGCGGTCAAACTCATTACAACAGAGATATTTAATTTTTATTATTTTACCTCTATTATTATACCCCCTACTTTTTCCTAGTTCGTCTTCAGCAATTCCCGAACGCTTTAGTTTATCAGAAAACGTTTAATTATCTAATTCGGCTGCGATAGACATTTGAGCAAATGTTTCGAAAATCGAGTCACGTCTACAATCTCCTTTAAGGAAAACCCCAAAATAATATCTCCTCTCTTTCAATCCCGGTTATAATAGAAAAACACGCACGTGCGCACGTTAGGAATAAATAATGCGGTGGGAATAGTAAACATACTGAATATCGAATGAATATTTGCTGAAGAAAGGAGAACACAATTTCATACAAAATGCAGTACCGGTGTAGAACCTTCACCGTCATCTATTAGTGAGCACTTCCTTAAAATTATAATCTCGATGATGGTACAATTTAGCAAACTGAGTGTGCTTAAATTTATAGCATTTACTTTACAACAAATTAATACCTTTATTAGCTTAAGCTTTCAAAGATAATTTAATTCAGTTTGTTAATCTCTTATTTTTTTTCTGATAAAAAGCATTTATTAATGACAGTTAAGACCTCATTAAAAGTTTGACATTCTTTTTCAATATGCAGAGGGTCTAGGTAGCAGAAAACCTAAACGGTTACAATGAAAACTGAAAGAAAAAAAAGATAGAAACATGAAGATAGCCACGTATTCAATTTCATCAAGGGGCTCAGGTTAGTCATATGAGTTAAAGCGTTGGCATTAATCTCACATGGTAAACCTAGAGTTGTGAGTTCGGTTCCCGCCTGGGCAAATAGGAATTTATTTAGTGAAGAACTCGTTCAATAAAATTCTTAGTCCCACTCTGGCTAGAAAAGTGTGGTAACCTGTTGATAACAGCAAAAAGTAGACGATAATAAATAAATAAAATAAACAATTTCATTAAATAGAGTGAGAGGGAATAGTAATTTATTATTATTATATTATATTATATACTATATACGTTGCTACGCCACCAACTAAAATATCAAATTACGATAAAGATGTATATTATAAAAGTTATTCCAAATATCAAATTAAACATCTTTCGTCATGTGCACGTTCTCCAAAAAAAACAATAGGAAACGAAATGTTACGATTTTTCATTTCATGCCTCCCTAACCACCCTCCCCCTCCTAAAAATGTCAATATAGCATATAGTCAAAAGGACGGAGTTTCGTCGATATAGTCTTTCATGTCCTATAACATTGTTGACCCCTTTCATAGTTTTTCATGTATACCTCATTATACAGCAACAGTGCATATTACAAAAGTTAATTTAAATAACAAAAAAAAAAAACAAATTTTGTTACATGCACATTTGCGAAAAATTAATAGATTACGAAATATCGCGATTTTGTATTTCACACCTCCCTTATAACTCCTACTCCAGGTCGTATCTCGAAATTTCAATGTAGCGTATAACCAGGAAGGTGTTAATACCAAATCACATACGGAGTTTCGTTTAGTAGAAACGAAATACCGCTATTTTTAATTTCTGACCTCCGTTGCAACCCCCCATTCTTGCTCGTCCCTAGAAATATTGGTACAGCTTATTATCATGAAAAAGTTAGTGCTAATTCACATACTGAGTTTCGTTTAATTCGGTTGAGTCTTTTGTGCCGTATAAAATTGTTGACTTCCACTATTTTTTTTTTAGCGTATAACTCATTTATACTTCCATATACGGCAAAAGAGTATATTACAGAAGTTACTCTAAACAACTTTTGTTATGTGCATATTTGCCAAAAAACCAATAGGAGACGAAATATAACTATATTTAATTTCAGGCCTCCCTTATAACACCCACTCCTGTTCATCTCAGAGAATATTAATATAGCCAGAAACCTAACCTGTTTTAGTAGTAATATACATACCAAGTTTCATAAAATTCGGTTCAGCCGTTTACGATTCTATAAAGGACATACAAACAGACATCCATTTATATATATATATATATATATATATATATATATATATATACTTTGTAGTTTACCTAAACAGAGCCTAAGATCAAATGGTCTATAAATGGATTTAAAATCGAATATTCAAATATATAATAATACTAGCCGTGTAACCTGTTGTTTAGTGGTTGAATAGAAATGGATACTCGTGGAGTTATATAAATTAAATACACAAAATCATCAAGGGAAATATTTCCCAATAACACAAATGCCCCGTAACATGGATAGTTAAAGTTCTGCCATTCCTTTGTTTTACTCGAGATATAAGCATTGGGACAAATTTATGATTAGAAGTGCTGTTATCTCGAAACTAATTCATATAATAGTGGTTCCCTATCTGAATATAAATACTGGATAATGGAAGCATTAAATAATCCATTTATTGCCTTCAAATAAGTCATATTTATAGTTTTCCGCATGAAGCGTGGAATGTCTATTGAACAAATATTGACGAATTTATTATCGTTCTTGAGATCAAATAAATCTAAATTTCGTCAAAAATAAAATAATATTATTTACTTTGTGCTACTTGGGACTGGTTATCTACAGGTTACCACCCTATTCTAGCCAAGGTGGGACGAAGGATTTTATTTAACGAGTTACCCACTAAGTAAATTCCTATTGGTCAGTGGTCATACCAGTAACCAAAACAAAAATAAAAAGATTGTATTAGCATCCAGAGAAAACATGATCAAATTGTTGAAAAAAAGTTATTTATTAACCTCAACTTTTTTGCAGCATAGGCCAATTGAGACGGGTCTACAGGTTACCACCCTTTTCCCCAGGGTGGGACTAAGGATTTTATTTAGTGAATTCCGTCACTAAATAAACTCCTAATGCCCTGTGTGGGAATTGAACTCGGCACTCTAGGTTGATCAAATTTTATTCAGGTTTCTGTTGTAATACCACAGATGAATGTATGAGGTGTAATGTATCAATGTATAAGAAGTACAATATCAGATTTCTCATATTAACAATACTCAATCCCTTAACACATATACAACTATTTCCCAAGTCTATTCAGGCATTTTTATTAAACACGAAATAAGTATGGCACCCGCAAGGCGGAAGTAAAAATTCTAAAATTCATGACCGTGAATAAACTTTTATGACCAAAATTGATATCCTACGTACAATTCTTTATTTTTAGATAAAACCAATAGTTAAAATGGTATTGACGAATATGCATTTTCACGCCGAAGTAAATCCTCCTTCGTAGTAGAAAATTCTTATTGCCATATAGCCTATGTTGTACCTCGGGATAGTAGACTCACTAATATAAATGTTTATAGAAATCCGTTTTCGAATGATTGAGTAACAACTGACAGACATGATTTTCAAATTCTCTGCCTTTGTTCTTAGAATCGTCTAAAACCTGAGCAAAACTTAACCCTGGCGAATTTAAATAGAAAATCAGACAAACCTTAGAGTTTTATTTATATAAATTCATCTCATAAGACTTTTATTAGAAGATGAAGTAGACCAACTGTAGCTCATTAAGAAATTCCAATTATTCAGAAATACACTCAGGCAACTAATTAAAATGATGAAACGGAGCATAGGACAGATTATTATTACGAATATTCATTTTCTAAGATCCACTTTCCGCGTTGTAGAATATACGTCAGAGTAGGTTATTTTACATAATGTTAAACCTTTGAAACAACATTATACACTGTGGAATTTTTAATAAAGGAAAGAACGGAACCACTAATGCTTACGAAGGAATCTTCTCAATTAAAACTGTAATTAAGCTTGATTAAGGTGGATTTAAATTTAAACATTCTCCTTGGACTTGGCCTCAATTGACTTGTTTTTGACTATTCATTAGGTACAAATGATTCGCTGTTTCAAAGTTAAATTTATTATGCAAGTGACTACACATAAACAGTGTCTTCAATTAATTCAAGGAAAGCCAGGGATAAACCTCTCTGTGCTATTTCACCAATCTGAATAAAAATGTTAATTTAATTAGACTGAAAGTTAATCTGAATATATTTTATAAGATTATTTCTTTTTTTATTAGTAAGTCTACTCATTTATTTATTAATCTCTATATGTTAGACACCTAAATTATAAATGAATTAATAAATAAAAGCATAAACAAATAATAATCTAGCACGACAAAACAATATTTTGGAGCTGATGAAATAAAATAAACAAAACAAAACGAGATATTGAACTAAAACATATAAACCCATCACTTTTCTATATACATATAGGATTCATATTTTTATAATAACAAGGGTTGATAAAAAAAGAGTATTGCCATTGCCACATTTAGATTTAATAAACGGTAGTAATATATAACGATTAAGTTATTTACATCATATTTATTTCTTATATATTAAACATAATTATTAGAAGTTACTTAAGTATTTTATGGTTCAAATCAGTTTTCAGTAATACCCCACTCAATCGATTTTCACAATGTCTTATTTATCTTGATATGAGAGCCCGTGCCAGGGAGGATAAATGCATGGGTCCATCTAATCCTTACTTTCTTCAGTAAGCTGAAGATAAAAATAGTAACAATCAAACAAAAATTGCGATCACTAGAACGGTAACATAATATATATATATATATATATATATATATATATATATATATTCGGTAGGATCGAGGGACATTTGAAGAAATCATTCGAAAACGCTTCATGAGTACAGTTTCCTTAAGGGAAATCTACAGGTATGGGCAAATTTGACCCCCCCCCTTTAGGAAGATTATTACTTTACGAATTAAGAACCATAGTAAACTATTGTCGCAGCTCTTGTGGACTAGCGTGACCCTAGCGAGTATATGTATATTTTTGACAGCCCTCCGGGATGACTGACTTGGACTACTCAGTCCCAAGCTCTCCTGGGCTAACGGCGGTTACACATCGAGTTGATTACGCTCTGTTCAGTTATCATGAACTCTTGGAGCCTAACTCGGGGTGGCTAATAATATCTAAGATCTATAAAGACAATCGGAAAAAATAAATAAATCAAAAATATTTGTAACGTATACTAAAGTTATGAGACATTTTTTGAATGCGGAATGCCAATGATACTGAATTTTGGTTTACACTTGTTTTTTAAACACATTTTTTGCTCCATAAAATGACACAGTTTGGAAGCGGTTTTTGTTTGTTTCAGGATGAAGTATTCTATCTATTGTTTGGCTTCTTGGTGTAGTATTAGTATGTTATGTGTGACGAAAAGCCAGCGGATTTAATTATAGATGGGGTGGTTTAATATCAAATGGTTCATTGTTTATCCTTCATGCAGGTTACAAATTTCAGTGATATTGATGCTGTATCTGTTAATCAAATCGAAGCATATTAGAGCTAATATTTTTGCATTTTAAGTTCTGAGCAATTATGAGTATATGTGATCTACGTTCAGTCAGTAAGTCATGCGTTATGTTCACTGTCTGTATGTATGTGCAACACGGGTTGAGGAACATTGCGATTTCAGCATAAGTTGCTCCCAAGCTGTAATTATTTTAGAATGACATGTGGCCAATGATTGAATAATTCTGGAAGGGAGGGCTAAATTATACAGGCCATCTAACAGGATTACTCTCCAATCTATTGTGAGATACATGGCCTGCCTCCTGGGTCCCGACCTTCCATTTCCCATTAAGGGAACTAACGGAGTGAAGTTCCGCCCTTGGGTTAGAGGTCGACACTTAACGAGCTGTTGCAAAGCTACCAGAGAGCACGCCATCCTCTCCACCAAATGTGCCTTTTCTTTTATATTGCTCTCTCAATATCAGGGAAACATATAAATAAAAATGTGAAAAATATAAACTATTATTGAATAGGATCAGGATCAATTGGTTCCTCTACCATCCAGCATATTCCAGAGATATTATTGAATAGTTATGAATAAGCGAGTATACTGTGGAACAACGAGGAGAACGAAAAAATAAATTTATGACTGGAATTTGAAGAAAGAGACAAAGGAATTGAATATAGCTCAAGCACTGATTTGATGAAAGAAACGAAAAAAATGTGTATTGAACCTGATGTCTTTTAGTAGTTCTGATCAAAACTAATATACCTCTTATAAAGAATATTGGTGAGCTTAAAAAGTAAGGCAGTCATTTAGAAGCTGTAGCTAATATTACGGGTCTTTTTTTACTTTACCCACGCCAGTTATTTATCTCTAAAAGAGTGATTCATCTTATTATTAGATTAATGAAGGACAGATGTTTAAAGTAATGTATTTAACAAACTTCAAATGTAAACAAAAATGATAGTTTAATATAAAACTGGGGCTAAGGTTAGCCGTGTGAGTTAAAGCCTTGACCTTAATCTCACATGATAATCCTAGAGTGGCGAGTTCGATTCTCGCCAGGGCAATAGGAATTTATTTAGTGACAGAACTCTTTAAATAAAATCTTTAGTCTCCTCCTGGCTAGAAAAGGGTGGTAACCTGTAGGTAACCCGTCCCAATTACCCTTAGTTGCGGACGTTAATAAATAATTTAATTTTAATATACTATTTGTTGAGTTATTCATTTAGGGGGGTAATATGCTTTTAATGATTTTAGAATACAATCAAATAAATCCTCGTTCAGAATCTTCTTCTGCAAAAAATTCACATAGGTATGAGTCTATGAGGAACCTTTTGGTCCCACATTCAATTTTGTTGCTTCTTTTAGCCCTGGCCCACAACGACTCAATCCTCAAACTGCAACTAAATGCTGGAGATCTTCTTCGATGAAAAGCAAGCTTCATAAAGTGTTCCCTTCTCAGTCAGTCAGTTGAAGAAAACAACTTCAACTTAAAATCTAGGAGGTAATAAGTAGGTAGCCTCCGAAATGTATAATATTTTTTCTTTTAAAATAAACATATGCTATTAGGAATTTATTTATTGACGAACTCATTAAATAAAATCCTTATTCCCACCCTGGCTAGAAAAGCTGTAGATAACCCGTCCATAAAGATAGCCATAGTAGCATCCTTAAAGATAGTAGCATCCATAAAGATAGCCACCGTAGCATAAAATGGACGTAAATAAATAAATAAACATGTTATTAAATAACGGTATGATAAATCACTAATAATATCAAAAAGTAACTAGTGTGACTAAAGTAAAAAAAGTCCCAATATTACCTTCAAGAGTTATAAAATTAAATATACATATAAAAAAAGAATTTTTAAATTTATTTTGGGCCTCCAACTACACTTAGATTGACACCGAAAATTAATAACATTCATTCTAGAACTCTGAAATCAATTTAAATACATGTTCTGTATCCCACTTGGCATTTGCCCTCTAGCTTTTTAATAAATGAGGCATTATTCCATTATCTAAAGCGTTATATCGTCATACCAGAATGAACTAAGCATTAATGAACAATCAATGGTAAGAATTATTTGACGGGACGTTCATTAAAAGTAGACATATTTATTATATATAAATTTTTAAATATTTTCCTGAAATGTGGAGAAAATAAGATTGACATTTTCTTAAAAATGAGGGAGAAATACTGGAGGGCGGATGTTTAATTCAGGCATCGATCAACTCCAGAGGTGAAAGGTCAAACCATCTACTACTCCAGACTTTATATACACAATTATATATATTTATGTATACATTCCCTTATTTTCTTTATATCATAATAACTACTTATTTCAGGGCATTCAGAAGTTTGTTTTTCTTCATGAATACTCATTGCGCTGGTTGTGATATATTAATATAATAAAAGGATAATTTTAATTTATATTGCTCCAAATTGAGGAAACAATTATTCTAGGATTGGAGATTCTACCTCTTAAGTTCATTAAATAAACACTTGGTTGTTTTTTTTATTGGAGTATTAAGTTACTATTAGCTTATTATAAAAAGTACAGGAAATTGTAAATTTCGACAGTGAAAAATGGTATGCATTTATTCTTATGCCCAATGTTAGGGACTTCTTTTATCAAAGAGTGCGCTTATTGAGTAAAGGCAATATTTTATTGCTTGTATTAATTTAATGAGGAAGAGTTTTCATTTTGGAAAACTCAGAACACTCAAATACCTTACAAAGGTGTAGAACAGGATCTCTCTCCCTGAATCTGGGAGATCCTATAAACCAAAATCGTGTATTACTGTGTGGATTATTCCCTCAAGAGAGAAGTAGATGAAAATAGGCGTAGCCTCGATGAAAAATGACCGAGTATGAAATATTATAATGAATTTATACATACTGTCGAGTGATCTCTGAGATGGCATGCAGATGTAGACTAAATAGAACATGACCGAAGTAATGAAATTATAGGAAATTCACTCAGGAAAGGAAAAAGATAGTGTTGAAGTTCCCTGCACGGAAATAAGTGGAAGGGAGGTGCTTGCTTCGGGAGGTGAAGTTCCATTAGTGACTTTTTCAATTTTTTTTTTTTTAGCTCTCTACAATAAATATTCATTGATGCTAAAACAGTTGAAAAGTACTAAAGAAATAATTTTTAAGGGTAAATCATGTTATGAAGTTGATCAAAGAGCTAAATACTTATACCATTAGAACAAATGTAAAGTATGGAATAGGTAAATGAATATGTGTTTGTTTATATTTTTCAGTTCCTTTACGAATACTCTAGACTTATTCGTTCTTTAAATAGCACATACACAACATAGGATCAAGGATTACATCTTATGACATTCATAAGTTAACGAAAAATGATCGATAACTTATGACATTTTTCGTATAATTCCACTACTTTCGGAATTATGTGTTCTTAAGAAATTTCAACTCGCTGACAGGGTTATTTGAACTCTTTTTATAGAGAATTCAGGTTTGTTACCCACATATAAAGTTCATATTTCGTTGTTTATTAATAATAAGTTGAATTAAATCATATCATTTCATCAAGCTAAAGAAAGATGCTGAAATTGCGTCATAAGAATTAAATATTTATTAGTAAAAACCATTATCAATAATGATTTGATCAAATAAAATTTTCGTTCCTATGGAATATAAACAGTGATGTGTCCTTGTAAAAGAATTCTTCCCATTTTCCTGTGTCACAATGAGGGAGGGTAAATATATAAAAATGTAACTGTATTTGAAGCAGGTTTATACAAATAAGTTAAATTATGCAAATACATTTTCAGAACTATCCTTCCCTCAGGCATGCCCAAAACACCTTAACTCCCAAAGATGATACTATTAAGTTGTGATGAGATTCATCTAGGAGGGTAATCCCCGTTAAATGTAGCCTAGGGTTACCTGACAGATTTCCTAGCAAAATAGGGTTCCCAAGGCCAACAGAATACAGAATGACGCATCCTTTTGAACAAGCTGCCATCTGTATTATCATAAGAATTGTAAGGGTGTCTAACATGCCGGAATCTCATGAAATATAACGGGAATTTTTGCTTCTGGTTTAAACGTATCTTTATTTGTTATATCTACAGTTACGTAAAATCTTCGATAAATACTGTGCTTCTGAAGAATGGTTGTGCTTTTAATATTTTAAATGTATAAAATAGGCACAGATTTTGCAATCCAGCATGTATGTTTGGTTAAATGTATTTTATACCTTCCTTCTAAATAGTTTTCATGTTACTTCTAACGAGTAAATGAATTTTAAAAAGAAACATAAAAAGAATCTAGACTAAATTGATATAGGACCTATCGTATACAATTTCTATGCCTTATTCCAACCACTAGCTAACTAATGGTAGATGAAAACTCCAAAGTCAAATATTATGATGTTGCCCAAATTCCAAATCCGCCACTTTAAAGATACGGAATGATGATGAGTTATAGTGAATTTCGGAATTTTATTGTATCAATGATGGCCGGAATAAAGAAATCTCAATCATAACTATGAGCATCAGGAAACAAAGTATATTAAGGAGTGAACTTATAAATTGTGCTGTCATAATCTAATTCATAAATAAGTTGATCAGTATGGGTTTTACGGACTAGAACTTCCGGTAGAATCTTTAGAAACATTCTTGCCCTAGGCATAGTATTCATCAATATATTTGACGTATGCTATAATTTGATATTTTTATTGGATGTAGGGAATACCTACCAGGAACTGTTCTTAATGGTAATTCATTACAGATTCTAAAACTATTAATTACAAAGTTAAATAAACGTTGGGATTACAGGTTCCCTAGAGGCAGTCTTATGCGGAAAGCTAAAGGGTTATTAACACTTCTTTGTTACAGTCCAGGTTGTAACTTTAGATTATAGATGGATAATTAAATGAGCTGATGTTGTAGAATTTTCCTTCCTAATCACCATACACAATATTGCATATCATTAGCTTCTCATTGACCGTGCTAATCGTAACTCACTCTTCAAAATGTAGTTGTATTCCTATTTAAGTTAGAAGTCTGGTTATACCTTTAGAAAGCAACAGTGAACAATTTGGAACTCCTAGAGATGTTAATGAATTCAGATTAAACACACTAATGTGTTGCAGATTAACCTTACTGTTTCGGACTCTTTACAGGAAACGCTTTCTTTGAAAGATAGTAGTAATTATTTTTATTTTTAATATTAAAAGTATTTCACCGTTTAATTTGAGCTAACACTAAGGACAAGGAGTCTTAATGAAATTCTTGTCTGAGGAGTTCACGTTAGTGTCCCTGTTCGGTTTCCAATCATTGAAAACATTCCTCTACCCCATCATTTAGACAACGGGTTTCAAATAATATGAAAGAGATCTTTCAGAGTTCTTGACGGATATTGTGCTTTATTAATGTGGTGAAGGTAAACTTCCAACTCGCTTTTACCTCTCTAATTGTGTGCTGCATAATGCATAACATCAGGGCGGAAATTGTCTGGAATGAAGTATTTAGATTTATCTTTGTATGGAGTCAGAAAACTGGCTACGAATGTTGCCTTTCATGGTTTATTAGGAGATGAAGCTAATCTGGGTAGTGGATAATTAATTTCTTGTTCACCATTTTTGATTTATTATTGAAACGAACTTCCTAATTATTATTTCATTTACTTCCAAGAATTTTATTTCCTAATCATCATACACAATATTGCATTTCATTAGCATCTCATTGAAAACGTTAACCCTAACTTACACATCAAAATTTAGTTGCAAACCTATTTAACTTAGAAAGCTGGTTATACCTTTAGAAACCAACAATGTACAATTTGGAAGTCCCAGAGATGTTAATGGATTCAGATTAACAACTAAATTGTAGCCACATTCAGGGTTTACTTCATGTTCATTTAACTTTCCTAAAACTATTAATTACAAAGTTAAATAAACGTTGGGATTACAGGTTCCCTAGAGACAGACTTGTGCGGAAAGCTAAAGGGTTTCTAACACTTCTTTGTTACAGTCCTGGTTGTAACTTTAGATTATAGCTGGATAAGTAAATGAGCTGATATTGTAGGAATATAAAGATCTACAAAAATATTTCTCAATATGAGTTAGGACAATATGATAAAAAGCTATAGCTACATTATCCTGGATTTATAGTGTTTAGAAGTTTTTTTGTTGTTTTTTTTTAGGTGAATCAAAAATATAACACATTTTTGAAGCTTTTTTTTAACGCTCCTACTAAGGTATTATACATAGTTATAAATGAAAAAAAAAACATACTTTCAAGTCATCTCTGTTCCTACATTCATGAAATAGTAATGGGTATCAATAAGAGTGATTTTTAGCATATATATATACCAATAAGTTTAAATATATCAAAACGCTTTGACTTCATGACAACCTGAAGCACTATATTTATTAATACCATCGAAATCCAGAGACTAGTTCTTGGGCATACTCTTCATTTTTATCGTCTGGGTTGACCCCAAATATATTTCAAACGCGATTAAAATGCATTTTTTTTTTCAATTATTGTTAGGGGTTGAAAAATATATTATTGGCGTAAGCTTCAATATTTTTATTGTCTGAAGGACGTTCCATGACAGGTCTATATTTATAATTATTTCCTTTGTTAGTAAGTATATAGATGTTTTGGCTTGGCTTCCCAAAATACTAAATAGCAATGTATAAAATAATGTTACCATTAAAAATAATCACTGTGCATTTTGAGAACTTATGTCTCTCATTTTTGTGTAACCGAGTCATTTTTAATATTTTACTGAATCTCTTGGGATAATATGCTCTAGCCAGAAGTTTATGCTCCATTCAACTTCGAGTTTTCCGATATAGTTCGTTATGTTCTTGACTAGAAGGGATTTTAAGGCGTTGAAATTGTTTTTCTGGAGCATTGGTTATACATTGCAGTGCACTAGAATATTGCAGAGTTGTAGAAACTTCCCTCTAAAAGTCATTACTTTACTTTGCTTTAGGACAAAATTTGCAGCTTATAGACGTCAAGGCCCTGATGAAATTTCAATGGTCAGTAGAGTGGATTAACAATGTGGTTCATACATCCATTTTCCACTCTTGAGTAATGGGGGACATTAAGTACATCGAATATTTTTAAAATTACTTCATCCAAATAAAACTATCCTTTAGTTTTGTATTGGATTATTTATTTATTTACCAACAGAAAAAGACTATTCTTGTGTTGATAAAGGGATTGGGCTGCAAACTGTAATAACTTAGTGCGTTGTGTGTGACTCAAATAAAGAGGTCTTTAATTAAATAAGTGTACTTTATTTTCCAGCCTAAAAGAACTATTTTTTTATTTTGATAATTGTATAGTTTTGTTACTAAAAAAAATACGCTTGTAAAAAAAATACTCCTCTTAATGAATGGCTTTAAAGAGGTCATTGTTTAAATACGTTTCTAGTTTACACCATTCTCCAGCAGAGAAGTCTGGCAAAGAAACTCTTAGACTAAAGGGCAATACCTAAACGTGTTGCGGGTTTAACGTCTCCTAAAATAAATATCCCAAAAGTTACTAAAGCGTGTGAAATTCAAGAACTAAAATAAAAAATTACCAATTTTAGTAATATTACAATGCTGGTGGACTGTTTGGGGTACTAAGTAAGTCTGTGGTGGAGCTTGACGTTCAATATGAGCATCTGTTGCAGTTCTAGAACTTTAATATATAGCAAGATCAATGCCTTTTTTTTTCGATAACGTCTAGGGGGTCTTAAACCCTACACTATAACCAGATTAGTCATGTGTGTAAAGACACTTATTTTAATCTTATTTGATAAACCTGGGCAATAGGGCATAATTTAGTAAAGAACTCATTAAAAAAATCATTAGGCCCACCCTGTCTGGAAATGGCTTGTAACATGTATATTAGCCTTACAATTAGTAGCGTAGAGTGAACGTAAATAAATAAAAAAAGGGCAGTCACACAGGGGCTGCGTAACCTAAGCAGATTTCCTTTGTAAAAATCCGATGAGTAAAAGTGAGGGTTTACTGAAGGTGGAAAATAAGAAAGTACGAACTTTATATTTGAGTTACGAAAAAGGGTCTTTTGTACTTCAGGGGAGCCAGTGATTGCATTAAGAGCAACTGTTGCTAGAAGAAGTCATAAACACATGATGTGCTGGGAACCTATACACTGCTCTTGCTTATCAAGATAACCCTGCCATATTATAAAATGAACATTATAAATTATTAAAGTAGAACAATTTTTCTTTAAATAAGAAAAAATTCTGCCATATCCTTCAATATTTGTTCGAAAAAATCGTTGTCCTTATTCCTCTGTCTCCATAGAAATTCACATAGATATAGATAGTCTATTAGTGCCCGTCTTGTGCCGCATTCCTTCCTGTTTCTGCTTTTTGCCCTAGCCCACAGCGATTCTATCGTCTGGGTATATGCGCCCGTATTTGGGTCAACAAAATTCTTCGAATTATTTACCGTCAAATGGCGGTATCTCAACTCGGGCAACTTTCTTCTAACTCCTGGTAAGATGCCCAGCAATCTGAGATTATTGTTGTACCTGGTCTAATACAACACCTGAAGTACGGTCAGGGACAAAACATATAAAACACTCTCTTGTTGTTCTTCTTAGCAAAACAGTAGCACTGATACGTGTAAACGAATAATTCCTTAATAAATGTCTTTTGATTCATTAAGTTACTCAGAAATAACCTGTATGATAACAACTGTTCCTAAAAAGTCACTGGCTCCCCTAAAGTGCAAAAGACCCACGAAAAGATTGACTCTATAAGGTTTATCAATCAGAGAACAATAAAAGAGATCTTTTGATTTTCCAATTTCAGCTGTTAACGAATTTCACTTTTAGTTTATATAAAACACTTAAATATCGAGTTTTGTAACGATCAAACAATAATAGTACCACTAGAGCGGTAAGATATATATATATATATATATATATATAATTTTGAACAGATCACATTATCGTTATCTCTTAGGTAGAATGAATGGATATTTGTTGAAATTTTCAAAAATCGCGTCATGAGTACAACCTCAATAGCTGATTTCCCTTAGGGGAAATAACAAATCTTATGTTGGGAACTAATGTTATGTATTTAGGAGTTGCTGGTGTAGTACCTTCTCTGTATCTAACTCCTAGGGAACCTGCAAATATCAGGTCTTATAGAAACAACTCTCTAAAATGTAATATGGCCGTTGTACGTCGTTATCCCATAAATCCCATGCATTGATATGAAAAAAAAATAAATATCCAATAATAGGTAAAACTGATTTTAAAAAACACTCATTCAATGACGCTCTTACGAAACGGTTCATCTAACAATGTCATGACTATGAATATCTCTGGGAAAGGTATTAGCGTTGCAAAACCTTGGAAAATCTGCGATAGAGAATAATATTTAGTGCTAAACATATTAGCACTTAAAAATTACTGTGATAGGTTATATGTTTAAATAGGTTTTATGTTAAATATGTTATATGTTAAATATGTTAATTATTATGCTGTATATTAAATAACTGATTCGTCGCTAAATCGCCCCTGTTGCGAAATGCGATTATTGTATGAATAATAATAATAATAACTTAAAAATTACTGATCAAGGTGAAAAAAAAATTATAAAAATAACGGTAGTTATACAGTACGAGTGATGCCCAGATGTTGTATAATTTTTTTAAAATAAGCTGCACTATTGTTGAATGAAGTTACAATCTCTGATTCTAGCCAGGTGGAGAATGATTTTCCTCCCGTTCCCATCAGAAAACGTAGACCAAAAATAAGCAGTAACGCATGAATGAGGCAAAGGACATGCGTTTTGCAGCTATGGGAGGGTATTGTCTGGCCCCTAAATGTGAACTTCAAAGAACGCTAGCTAGATCCCCAAAGAAATGGCCATTTTTACCGGTTGGAATTATGTCACCCTCCCCCCCCCCCCCGGTAAAGAGATATCCAGGAAAGTGCCAATAAACACCACCTTAAAAATAGCCTTCATTAAGATAAAAGCCGGCCCTATTTTAAAGAGTGTTCTGCCGTAAAATAGATATAAGATATAATATACAAATTATTCCTAATGTACTATCTTTAATATCATGTTGAAATGCATTTTTTCAAGTAAGAATAGGCATGGTTGAGGATATACCCCAAGGTCATGCCGGTTTAGCATCATCACTCCTTATAGTAATAGTTTATTTAAAACAATTTATTATTATTTATTAGCAATAAATAATAATGATAATAGGAATTTGTATGGCAATAGCAATTTATTAAGCGAACTCGAGAATTAAACCCCCACCCTGGCTAGAAAAGGATGGTAACCTGTTGATAACCAGTCCCAATTAGCTATAGTAGCAAAAAGCGGGCATTAATAAATAATAATAATACTTTATTAACGTCCACGTTTGCTAAGATGGCTAATTTGGACTTGTTATGTACACATGTAGCTCTAAGGAGGTTATTTCATGAGTTCATCACTAAATGAAATTCCTATTGCTCAGGCGGGAGTAGAATTCATCAGAGTAGGTGGCTAACCTCACGTGGCTAACCTTAGCCGAAAACCATTATTTATGTTCCAGCATATTGATAAAATCTGCACTGCTATTGTAAAGCGAATTGATAAGCCAAAAATATACCTTCAGCGGTGACATTTTGTTATAATAATAATTGAGAGTAACTATATATTCTTATAAACTTACAAGTACTGATATGGTTTTAATATAATTATTTTAGTTTTCAGTTAGAGCTCATAAATAACAGTTTCAGAAAATATTGCGACATCTTGATGACAAATAACTCTAGTTTGAGGAATGGCATCCCTCAATCTCTTTATCTCCATAGGTTTGATAATCTAAGGAGGATCTATTTTCATTTTATAACAATCAAACAGATTTTATTTTATAAACATTATATCAAAGTTTTAATATTTGAGGACTTTTAAAACAAATCATATTAGCTGGTAGTGCAATGTACATCTGTAACTATATGGATCATCAATATGCCTAAAAAGCACATGCTCATAGAAGACAGTAGATTTCACCATTATAATCCAGAATATTTTTTTTTCATTTTATAGTCATGTATACACATTTATTTTCATATGCTAATGCAGCCCGATAAATGTTTTTAATTATTATTACTATTTATTAACGTTCACTTTTTGCTACTATGGTTAATTGGGACTGGTTATCTACAGGTTAACATCCTTTTCTTTTCAGAGTGGGACTAAGGATTTCATTTAATGAGCTCGTCACTAA